>JAOVVI020000352.1:0-33897 GCA_028571085.2 Nepenthes alata
CTAATGAAAAAGCCAACAACGAGCAAGACTCCATAGCCGATAAAGAATCAAACTCTCTTTCCCATCATTGGAAAGCCATTCTTTATTAAGTGCAATTCTAATGAGCCATTCACCGAATGTAACTCTAGCGAGTCACTCGTCGAATGTAGCTCTAGTAAGCCATCAACCGCGTGTAACTAGACAGGAGCCTAATCCTCCTTTCTCTCTAAACCGTTCCCCGTCAAACGCTTTACAAGAGTTTAGGCCTCCTCTCTCAATCATTGTAAACGTGTATCGCTACATTCTTTCTCAACCTTTTTGCATCTTTCTATTCTATTAAAAAGATTTCTAACTTGAACGTTGAATGACAAATCGAGAAGCGATCTCGTCAATCATCAAATATCTTATTTGTAGTTTGTATTGTGCATGTTCCATTTTAGTAACAACGGAGATTAGATCCGCTCCAATTCGACTTGTAAAAAAAATCGAGTGGCTCCATAAGTATCCACTCAAATGAAACGGGCACCTTTCACCCATAAGTCATGCATCATCTACTTAAACGTGGTAACATAAAAATAACCTTTCTTTTATAAATATATTAATTGCAAATTTCTCCACCGCCCAATCGCCACCAACCCTCTACCCCACCACCATCCGCCGCCACAAACACATAAATTATTTGTCATTATAAATTCACATAGATATATATTTCTTATTTATTACCTTTTGAAATTATTATATATATATAGTAATTTTGAATCTATATATAAATCAAGCAGTAAATTATTATTCAGTTAAAAATAAACATTAAATAAAATTCTAATAGCAGCACTAATTCATAAAAACTGGTTGGCAAAATAGAGGGTTAGAGGCGGACCATAATTTGATCATAATTATCTAATTAAACATTTATACATTATTTTTAAGTTATAATAAAATAAAAAAAATATATTACGTTGCTAACATTAAAAAAATGCAGCGCGGAAGGGAAGTTGGGAAAGAAGGCCGGCTTTAATTTGTGTTGAAACCTAATGAGATGGGGGACCGGTGGTACCGGTAAGGGCCACCGTATGACGTAAGCATTTGTGGAGCAGTACCACCCATCAACTCACTATCATAGGTGGTGCTGCTGCCTTCGCCACGCAGTGGAAAGGTGTGTATGGTACAGGCTACCGACTAAGGCTTTTCTCACATCCAACGGTCAAAAAGATAACCCGTACGGATTGTTGTTAATCATTAATGGGTTCGGCGTTATTACATCTATAATCATAGAATTGATTTACACTGAAACACATTTGGCTTTAAGATTTTATATTTAAAATTTACTTCAATATCTTGGATGATAAAGATGAAATAAAATTATATGGTGAAAATTAAGTATATTATATGGTAGATATAATTAAATCAAATTTAAATTAAATTAAATATGAGTCTAACTTAGATAAAATTTTATAATTACTGTTTTATTAGGGTCAAAATAATAATAATATCTATTCATAATTTAAATTAAACTAATTTGAATTAATCCATAGATATTTACATTAAATATACTATGTTATAATATTTATATTAAAAATATTATATAAGTATGATTTAAATAAAATTTTTTACATAAAAATTATTGATTAAATAAAATACAATTTATTAAATAAAACAAAATACATACTTCTAGAAACTTTAAAATCCAAGTTGGAAAAAAATTTAAAATCCAACTTAGAAATTTAATTGAGTTTATTTTCTAATCCTATTTATTCATAATATTAATATATCTTGATTAAATTTTACAAAAATTTTAAATTACCTGAGGTAAGAAAATCTTGATAAGATTTGATACATCTTGGATTCAAATTTTAAACGGACTTGAAACAAACTGTTCTTCAAATTTCAGTTACTGTTCTACAAGTTCGGAATCCTACACACCACAATAAATAATTAAAAATTTTTAAAATAATGATAAATTTTTTTTTAAATTTATCCTCCGACATTCAAATTAATAATCGGTATTTTGAGATTATGAAGATAAATATAGATGATACAAAGATGAATGTTAGGTGAGAAAATTAAAAATGAGAATTGAAAGTACACTCGTGGAGAGTAGCTTTGGTCATGGAGTGCTCGTAGAGAACGACCTCTTTGAATACTGAGTTCGCTGAAAACTAGTAATAGAATAGAGGACTGGGTAATTTGATACTTGAGAGCTTGGTGAACTTCTGTTAATTTGAGTATACAAGAGAGTGTGCTTATGGAGTAAGTCTCTATGACTTTTTATAGCCGTGGGCCTTCGTCGCCTTCCTTAGATGATGAGGCGGAATACCCGCCCTCTAAAGAGATCGTTTCCTTCCCTCATGCGGATACAGGCGTCATTTTGGGTTACAACGGTTAGGAATAAAATTTCCTTTCCTTCTATAAAAATGCCGCACACAATAACTGTTGAGGCTGCCTCTAAGAGTTGCGAGCTGATTTAAAATCCTTCATTCTAGAATGTATTCTGTTTCTGAAAGATTTTTGTTACAAAAAGGGTTACCATTTTTAAAACTATGGATAATTGTGGTATAGGCGATCGTTATATTTGGAAAGGTTTGCGTGGGCCAATTTTAATTTGGGCCACGTTTATTTTGGACTACATCCGGCCTACTTGGAATGCCTCTCCGATCAATAATAACGTTAACCGTCCCAAAAATAAATAGACCGTTATAAATTCTAAGCCGTTTATTTTTTTGACTGGCCCACTACAACCGTCCCCATCAAAACCATTTATTCATCCTAATCCTATGTTTTTGTTGTATATTACTATGCAAGGTCATGTGCAGTTAAGGACCTACTCAATGTAATTTTTAAAACAATTTTCTAAAAAAAAAAAAAAACTAACATTTGCCCGAACAACTTTCAAAAAATTCACTAAAATTCTCGATAAATTGCTATTATTTTTTTTAAAACAAGTTTCATTGAAATATTTTAAAAAAAATGCAGATTACACATTTAAAAGAAATTATAATTTTTAAATTTGTACAAATTTAAAGTGTGAAATTACTCTACAGTTGATGAAAGTAAGAATTTCTTTACAAAATTACTGCGACGTAACATGCTTAAAGCAATGACAAAAGTACACATGCCCAAATCGACGTTACTGCCGGTCAACAGTTATTATTACTCCATTATTTTATTCCAATATTTGAAAAAAAAAAAATTCATCCCAATGACAGATTATTATATAATAATAACTAATTATTTTTTAAAAAATTACTATTTCTAATTATTAATAATTAATCAAATCAAATATAGAACCAGATATTTTCCCAGATTGTTAAGAATTTTAGAAATAAAAACACAAATGTAAAAGCATTATCCATTTGATTATAAGAAATTTTTAAATAAAAAAGTATTTTTGGAAAAAATATTTTCTAACATTTTTTTTATTTAATTCAAAATTTTCAAGAACAAAATAGTGTCTTTATAATTTTAATATCACATCAGCAATTGCAGATTCTTCATATCATTTTGAATTATATTGAGAAGCAAATTATTTTTTCCTATTCAAATGTGATTATAATTACAATAATATAATACAAGAAATCACATAACCATTTCTTAAAAAAAAAAAAAAAAAAAAGGCAATTTATAGTCAACCAATAACAACTATATCAAACTATTAATAACATAGTACATCGATACGGTCCCACCGCCAAAAAAAATAAAAAATAATAAAAAAAGATGCTTGATTTTCTGACAACGACAGAGCCACCAACCATTAGACCTCCAAATCACCACGCTCTCCGAAAAAAATAAAAAAATAAAAATAAAAATAAAAATTATTATTATTTTTTAAATTTATTTTATATAAAAAGTACATTCGACCGGTGAGGCTTCTTTTTCGATTTTGTCCATCTTCCGTCACCGTCTCCATGTTTCTCTCTGTGGGTTTACCAGTTTTCCGGCATTGACTTGTTTTCAGGCAGCTGCTTGCCTCGATGAAATCGGTGAGCCAAACGGCATCTAATTCAATTCTTCCAAAATTTTCTACATATTTTACATTTCAATCCATGCCTAATCACAGAATACCCAAACCGCAGCTTGATTCTCTGCAGATTTTCGTCGATTTATTCCCCAGCTGTTTTCTTCTCAGTCTAACACAAATTCAATGAGGATTTTAAGCTCACCATTTTAGCTTCAATTCACTGTACTTAACCCCCTGAATTTCACAGAATCCGATTGCTTTAACTCTGCAAAACTTACCATTTGAACATTTGCCCAAAAACCCCAACAAATTTTCAAGCATGGCAGTGAATTTATTGAATTGGCCTCTCACTACCCAATTTGCTCTGATTTACTGCAGTTAAAGGCCCCCTCATCCACTTCTGCCTCTGCCCCTCTTCCTCCTTCCCCGACAGGCAGACAGCTGCCCTCTCTCCCTCTCTCTCTTCTGTAAAACAGAGATCTAAAAGCTCTTTTTTCAATCTCAAGCACTCAGGTTGAAGGATTCATCAAAATCATTCCTAACTTTGCTGCAAGTTCGATTCAATTCCTCAAGTTTCTTGAGGATTTGTGATTTCAAACCGAACAGACAATGCCCCAATTGGGGTTTTCTGAATTGCAATTGCTCGAAATTTTTGGGAGGAATTGGGGTTATCATATTGTGGAGGAAGCTGGGTTGCTCTTGGTTGTTTACTTCTGATAGTAAGGAAGGTAACTCCGGCAAGTATGACGGGGGACCAGCGGTCAAACATGTTGATTGTGCACATAGAAAGAGAGGATATTAGAAGCCAACGCTGAGTTTTGACCAAAATCATTATTCCCGTCCAGAATTCCCCCAGATTGTTGAGATTTCAGCAGAAGCAAAATGGAGTGGTAATCTCCATTCCTCTTGGTTTTTTTTTTTTTTTTTGTGTGTTTTTCCTTTTTATAATTTTACAGTTGGACTGAAAATAGCCAATAATTGAGTCAACGCCATCACTTGAGAGTTGGAATATAAGAATTTGACTACAGAAATTTGGAATTATTAAGTATGAGTTTCTATTGACGTGTCACCGACTAAAATATGTTTCGTTCCCTTTCTTTTGTTTAAGTTATAGCAGAACACATTTCACGTGGTTATTAATCAACTTACCATTGACCTCCCTACTGTATATGGTGGCACCGACGGATTGTCAAGAAGGAATTTTGATCGAAGAACTAGACAGTAGCTTCAGAAATGTAGTATAAAGTCAAAAACAATGCGACCCAATGATACTTATTATTATTATTTTTTCGTTTCATGGTTAATGTTCAAAGAGTAATGAATTTGTTGTAGTATAGCTGCATGTATAGCTACACTAGGTATCTCGGATGTCACAAGATGTGATTTTCTTACTATAGTCTTCAACAAATAAGTTCCTGCCATTTACTTTCTTAAAGCTCCTCTGTTCTATAAAAGTCAAAGCTGCATTCTTTACTCATCTGGGTGTTTCCACGAATTGAAGGGTACTTTACTTCTGTTACGGTTCATTCCTTCTACCTTGTTAGGTTCTCCAAAAGCAGGTACTGAATTTCTTGTTCTCTTTGCTTATTCTGTATTTCCTTTTTGGTACAAGGCTATGAGTTTTATCTAGTTGTTCACTTGATACTATTCCTGCGGGTTTTATCTATCTTCTTCTCTTTAACCTCGTTTTGCAGGGAATTGCTTATGTTGATCAATATGTTCTAACAATCATTTACTCTAAGACCATTAGGTATTGTATAACTAGCACCATATAATCTTAGTGATATCTGATTCTTTGGAATGACGAAGTATCAATATTTACAAGTACATTTTACTTCATGAGCGGAATGGTTTGAGTGAACAAGAAAACTTTAGGTAATTGATATTATTTTTAATGCCTTTCCTGCTGCAGATTTCAACTGTACTAAGCATAGAAGTAGTCAGAGCTTTCAGATATAGTATGCATGCAGTCATAAACATGGGAAAGGGGCTTTTGGTTCCACAGAAAGATGGCGCCCTCGATGGTTCAAGGACGGAGAAATTCCATCCCGGTGTTTCTCAGGAGAGTGCCATTGATAGTCTGGGAAACCAAGCGGAGAGATCAAAATGGGAAGAATTTTGGGGACATGGAGGATGCTCACAAGAGATGCAAAATTATAATTCAACAGTTCATGATTTCAACAGACCTGGGCAGTTCGGCACAATTGCAGGCTTCTGTAATGCTTCTTCAGCTTATAGAAACGGGGGTGTAGATTACACAGCTGAAGCCTGTACACAGCCCTTGAGCAGCGACATGTTTTGGAACAGCTCATGGTCACAACTCCTGGCATTGATGGAAGCACCGTCTGCAGTATCTGAGATTGGGATAGCAAACAAAGCCATTACTTCAACAAATAAGCATTTTATGCAGAACTCATTTTTGATGAAAGATGGTACAAACTGGATGTCATCTATGATGAACACACCGCCAGTGGTATCTGAGAATAGGATCACAAACAGAAGTGTCAATGCAGCATATAAGCATGCAATAGTAAATGCAAGGTCTGAAGATGATGTCAACTCAAAACCGTCTAATATTGCTAACTCAACGCTCTTGTATCAAAACTGCTACCTAACTACAAACCAACAGAGAAGCTGTCACCATTTACCCCGGACATTTCAGGGTGAGGAAATTGCCATGTGCTTCATTCCCGCAACTCAAAATGACTCAAATGCTTATGTTTTTATGCAATATGCCCTGTCAGAAAGATCTTAGTTTCACCAATTGCATGGAACTAGGCAAAACGTCATCACCTTGAGCAAATTCCACTAATATAAAAGAGCACATTCCCATAAAAATCTAGAGGTACTCTCCCCAGATGCAGAATAATTTCACATGCCATTAAGACGAAGACCCCTGTTCTTAAATTATGCTGTTAAAAGCTATTATGACATGCCATGTATCTCTTAATTCACCATATACATTTGACGAGCAGTCACTCTATTACTATCACATACACAATATGCAGTATAGAAATGAAATCATGTCTGCTTCTTTGCCAACGCTTTCTCTTACTTTGCAACTAACCAATGCAGTATGGAAACTGTTACTATGCAGATGGATTTCCAGTCCCTTTACAACATCAGTATAGTCTGAACTCACCGCTAAGATCAGAAGCTGACACAGGCTCAAGCACTGCATACTCTTCCCAGTTTGCACCAGTAACTCCTGAACAGGCCAAGAAGATAGTGATGAATGGGTCTGTTGATCAAGACTTGAGCAAGGGTAAAGTCGAGTGGAAAAGTTTAGTTGCCTTCGCGGATAATGAAGCGACTGACCTACATTGCCATGGACTTGCGCAGAGCATAGTGGACACCACATCTGCTGCCCATTGCACACCATTCAAAAAAAGTAATGATTCTGACAGAGGAGAAAACCAAGACTTCAACCAGAACAACACCCCACAGCAGAAAACACCAAAAAGAAAGAAGCACAGGCCAAAAGTAGTGGCAGAAAGAAAGCCTAGAAAGAACAGGAAGCCTGTGAACCCAAACCAGCATGACCCCAAGGGTGACAAAATGGTTAAGAGGAAATATGTGCGAAAGAATGTGCCCAGAACTACCAAAGCCCCAGAGGCAGAGGCTGCAAAAGCGACCAAGGATTTTAGCTCTGAGCCAGCATCAAGATCTTGCAGGAAAGCTTTGAACTTCGAGATGGAAAACAAAACCAGAGATGAGACCTGGGGCAAACTAGTTGACCAGCAGGAGACACATGATCGGATTAGGGGAAACCTTTTTGTAAATGCTAATTCTCTGGAAATGGGAATGGACAGTGGGTCTCACAATGTAGCCATGGCTTCAGCTCCAAAAAATGGCCATTGGAATAAAGTGAAAATAGGAAACAAGGAAGCAGGACTTACATGCAGCATCCGCCAAACCGTTGATCAACAGTGGGGAAAAGATATATTTTTCTCCAATGGGCACACCCCCACATCCCAATCCCTGTTGAGAGAGCTGCAAAAAGAAAAACCATGTTTTACCACCTGCAACATAATCCATGGACCAATACATCGAAGCCAAAGTACACAATATTGCAACATAGGAGGACATCGACACGTCCATGCAGGAGTAAGACGGTCATTCTTAAATGAAGGAATCACTCAAGAGCAACTAGAGAGAAAAATGCAGAGCACTTGTCACAGACCGCTGCAGAAAGTGTCTGATTCAAGTGAAGGAAGAGGGTCAAAGAGAGAGTACTCTGTGACCGCTAAGCATGGACACCCTAATTCAGGACATCTGATGAGTCCCTCACTGCTGTGCCAAGAAAATATTCGAATGTATGGACATCAAAATAGAAATAACCCTGAACAAAGTTATTCAGGAATTCACAAGAGAAAGAAGGTCGATAATGGCAGCCAAACAACAACTTCCAGCATCCAAAACCAAGTAAGATTTGTAGAAGATGATTCCAGACAAGTTCAAACAAACAACGGCTATCATACCAATGTGAACCAGTTCGACAAAGGAAACAGTGAATCATTGAACTCCAAAAACAACTCCAAGAAGCTAATCAGTGGTCTCAACAATATGATAGATGAGGAGAATGGTCATTTCGCACTTGCACATATTAATATCCTAAAGAAACATATGCCATCTGAAGTGTGTCCATTGCTAGAGGAAACGGTGGAGAAAAAAACTCACATATCAAATCCATCTCGTATGATCAGCTCAATGACTGCCAAAGCAGATTGTGATATGCAGCCGAGGGCACCATCCATTAAAAGCACAGCATGCACTGATGGACAAGGAACTGAAGCTTTAAATGAGATTAGCCATACTATCTTGTCAACCAAGAAGGGAGCACCAACTGCGCCCAAGTTTCCATCACAGAGAACAGGTAATTTTCTGCGTATGAAAAGAGATTATTCTCCATTGGAAGTACTTGTGCAAAGATTTCAAACTTAGCCTCTCCAAACCTGCTCACCATAAACACATTGGGTAAAGATCTTTATTCCCAAAGATATGAAGCTTGCTATGTGTACATCTTTCACAATTCTTTACATCTAAATTTTAGGCTCAAACCATGAAGGCAACCGACCTTCAATAAAGGAGTAAGGCTATATACATCTAACCATTCGCATCGCCTGCGTTGCAGAAAACCTCATGGCTGGGACACCCTTTACATTTAGATGCTATAGTTTCTCATTTGACCAAAGAACCGCATGAATAAGAAGCCGCACTTGATTTTGAGGAGAAATATGGGACTTTCAGAGGCTAAGTTTGCAGTTTCTGAGTATCCCAGATGTTTCTTCTACTCCATAGGGTGTGCTTCTAACATCTTTTGTTCATTTAGTGGAAGACCCAACCTTCATAGAGCTAATTATTTACAAAAAAACACCTTCCACCAAAAAAAAAAGAAATAAAATCTGATTATGCATTAACTGACATATATTAGCATGGAAGTTGGTTTTTAATCCCACATAATTTCCAAACTTATGGCAGGTTCCCAAGAAAAGCAGAAAAATCTTGTATCAATCAACGACATCATATGGCGATTTCAGCATCTAAATCTGAATGCGACAAGTGGTGAAATGGTGAAGCATGAGCAAAATGCAATTGTCCTGTATGAAGGAGACAGAACAATTGTTCCATATGAGGCGCTTGATCCTATCAAGAGGCGCAACACACGACCTAAAGTTGACCTTGACCCAGAAACAAACAGAATATGGAAACTCTTGATGGGGAAGGAAGTAAGCGATGATGATAAAGATATGGATGCAGCCAAGGCAAAATGGTGGGAGGAAGAAAGGAAGGTGTTCTATGGGAGAGCTGACTCTTTCATAGCACGAATGCATCTTGTTCAAGGTAAAAGAACAAGTAGCTCAAGCATCTTTAACTTTTCTATCAATAGAAAATTTTCTTAGGAGAACATGACAACTAAACCCTCCAAACTTACCAAAACAATCCTTCAGGATTGGACCAGCCATTACTGTAAGCTTTTTAATTTTGTGCTGGCATACAAGGAATAGAGATCTGTAAATATCTAGTTGGAAAAGCATGACTGCTTAGAACAGCAAGGCACAAGGTTAAAATCAAAGACTCAAATAAGACGGAGGAATTGCATGAGCATATAAGAAACACAGTCCTATCCAACCGCATATCCCAAAAAAGAAGTCAAATAAACAAAAAGAGAGATTAGCTCAGCCATTGATAAATATGCTCAGATGGTGACCATGATGAGTACCACCACTCACGTGCATAATCTCCATAGGTAGCTCTAAGGCATCATTGAAAAAAAGCCAGACAGAATCATTTTGCTTTTATCTTCAAATTCCTCTTCAAAACGACGTTTCTCATCAACCATTCTAAAAAATGCTCATAATAAACTAAGAAACAAAGAAATCTCATGCTTACAGGAGATAGGCGCTTCTCACAGTGGAAGGGATCAGTTGTTGACTCGGTGATAGGAGTGTTCCTCACTCAGAATGTTACAGATCACCTGTCAAGGTATGCTAAAGGTTTTCTGAGATAGTCAACTGAAAGCAAAACATGAAGTCAGTATTGTGCATATCTTGACCTATACTTTCCTGTTCCATGCAGCTCTGCCTTTATGTGTCTTGCTGCACGATTTCCCATTCAGTCAATAAGCAAGAACATAACATGCCAGAAAAATGTTCCAGGCATATTTGCTGAGGAACCAGAAGTCTTCATACTGGACACAGATAACAATATCAGATGGCCTAAGAAGTCCAGTCCAAAATTTTATGGCAGAACAGCCGATGAATCATCAGACTACATAAGGTACAATCCCTCCATGGCCTATCGTACTCTAAGCTTAGTTGAGGAAAACAATTGGGGAATGGAAGAAATGATCTCAACAAAATATTCAACTGAATCTTCCACTGTTCAATCTGCCGGAGGAATAAAATCTTGCTCAATTTCCAGTCCAAGGACATATTGTGCAACTAGTGATCCTGAATCACTGAATGCATACAGTTCAACGTCTTTCATTCCTCAGCAAATGGAGAATATGACCAGATTTTTAGACTCCGCACATCAAGTGCCTGGAAGTTCATCATTTGATGAGTCATTGAGAAATAGATATGTGCAGTTGGAAAGTGTAGGGAACAGCATGCACAAACAACTGGGAAGCAGCAACAATCTGAATAACTCTGCCTCAGTTACCTATCCATTTGATATCAACAAGTCCCACATGCAAGTACCTGCTGTTCATTGTAACGGCCAATTTCCCATTACCATAGATTCAGAATTGTTTGAGCTACAGAGTTCCAGGATGTTTGGAAAAAAGAGCACAGCATTTTTATCTTCAAGTGCTTCAGGAATCAGCAGGGCACAACATGTGGGCCTCACAAGCTGGAATAATGGACAAGTGGCACAAAGAAAAAATACACTACAGCAAAACCAAGGAGCTTGGCCTCAAGAAACTCCAACAGCTGCATTACATAACAAGCATCCAACTCACCAAAAAAGTCATACACAAGCAGGATTTCAGGATGCTCAATATCAATATTCCCATAGTAATCCTCCCCATGGAAGGACCGCATCCTTCCAATTGGAAAGCAGATCAGACACTAAACCTCTGCACAGCCAGATTCATGAGATCCAGTCAACTCCAAGTGACAGCAATATTGGGGGACCAAAACATAATACCGAGGAGAGAATCTCAGTAGCGGGAAAGGAAGCACCGACAGAGAATAAAACAACAGAATCAAGTTCTAAAGAACATACTTACTCTTCTAGTGAGGCATATAGCAGAATGAACATCAACACATTTGGCGCAAAAGGTGAAAAGATAGAGGGTGAGAAAAAGATGACATGTGATTGGGACGGCCTACGAAAGCAGGTGCAGTCTGATGGGAGAAGGAGAGAGAGGACAAAAGATACTATGGACTCCATAGACTATGAAGCTGTTAGGTGTGCGGATGTCAGTGAGATTTCAAATGCTATCAAACATAGAGGAATGAATAACATGTTAGCGGAACGGATCAAGGTATTATAGGAAACTTTTTTGTTAATTGTCTTGTCAAACATCTCTTATGCAATTTAAAATGTGATTGTGCTTGTCATATTGAAAACCTGAAAGAAAACATATTCATAATTCTTGTATGGTTCTTCAGGATTTCCTCAACCGTCTTGTTAGAGATCATGGGAGCATAGACTTGGAATGGTTAAGGGATGTCCCTCCTGAAAAAGCAAAGTAAGCTCTTTCGGTAACATTTTAAGTTTTATTTATTGCAAGAATAAAAACACTAGTACCAAAAGGCTTCCAATTTCTAAAACATCATCACATTGTACAATACAACATAATCTTTGGCTGAAAAACTATTATTTACAAGTTTTTGACTCTTTCATGATACAGGGATTATCTTCTAAGCATTTGGGGTTTGGGGTTGAAAAGCGTCGAGTGTGTGCGGCTACTAACACTTCACCAGCATGCTTTTCCGGTAATTTTGTAGTAAATCAAAATTCAAGTCTTTAACAAGGTTGATATATGTGAAATTCTAAGTACCTTATTGGATATTGCAAAAGGTTGACACAAATGTTGGACGAATAGCTGTGAGGCTAGGATGGGTCCCTCTCCAACCACTGCCAGAGTCACTTCAGTTGCATCTTCTAGAATTGTAAGCATTTCAACTGCCTTGTGCTATCAAATTATTGCATCGCTTGACCATACCCTCTAATCATGTTTATACAGGTACCCAGTGCTGGAGTCAATCCAAAAATACCTCTGGCCACGACTGTGCAAACTAGATCAACGAACATTGTAATCCTATTGCTACTCAATTAGTGTGGACTGCAAGCCCTATGTTTCATTCATTAGCTGTTAATAGCTTTTTATCATTACATTCCAGAGACACTAACTAAATAACATGCCAAAAAATACAGGTATGAACTACATTATCAGCTCATTACATTTGGAAAGGTATAGTCACTCTATTTGGAAGTCTGCATCTTCAATCGGTAGGAAAATTATATGACACTTAACATAGTTTGGCTAACATGCTGTGTGTATATGGACATTAATGCAGGTATTTTGCACAAAAAGTAAACCAAATTGCAATGCATGTCCAATGAGAAGAGAGTGCAGACACTTCGCAAGTGCTTTTGCAAGGTTTAGATCTAGACCTATCATGCTATAGATACTAGTAACTCCAACATATAGAAAAATAGGATATGTTGTGGCTCTACAAACATTTGAGATCATAGTTAGAAAAGGAGCAAAAAAGAAGCTGAGGTATCAGAAGATCAGTGTTTAAACCACTATGTCCAAAAAACAATTAACAGGGCTTCTTCTCAACTTCTACAAAAGGAGGACAATAATGCACATAAATGCACATTTTTTTGAACATCAAAGGGCACGGGCAAATGACAGAATAACTAAAGTAGTATTCACGTTAAGTAAAGGCTGGGAAAGAATAACTAAATGACGATAGGAGAGTGAATAAAGCTCTGAATGTGACCTAGTAGTAGGCTATGCAAAGGCCAGGATTTCAAACAAAAAAATACAGCAAGTAGAATGGTAATGTATAATAGCCAGATTCTGAACTGGATCCATTTATCTATACACACCAGAAGCAAATCTGTTTGCCAGCTGTTTCTCACTAGGAGTAGCAACTCCGAACACAACTCAAATTTATTAAGAGAACCAAAATTCGACACAATATGATATAACCTGAAATGATCCAATTCACCCTTTCTAAGATAAATAAATGGCTGTACTTTCTTGTTAAATTTGATGTGCATGACTAAGAAATGAACCTAACACCACCGGACTTGATTGCCACCAATCCTTGAAAACTTATTAATATAATCCCTAATGCATGGAAAGAAAATGTAATCTAATTGTAATTCTAACACGTGTCTTCGATGTCAAAAGAAGCAAGCTATAGGCTCATTGAACTTTTGGAGAATTTTTAAGATAATAATTATACAGAAAGTGACAAACTTGACAGTATGGTCATGAAAAGAGAAGCCTATTTGATCCAAAACAGAATTTAGCGAGAATAATGAAGCATTTCTAATTCAAAATTTTATTATTATTTAGGGCCTTAGAACTAGGGATGGAATCAAATGAGAACTGGTAACTAAATAACCTGAAACACTGAATAATATACTAATTGCAAGAACGGTTCACTGTCAAAAGGCATTTGGCTAGACCACCCTGCTCATTACACAGATGTTGCTTTTTTTCTTTCCCCCACAACTGTAGTTCATGTTGGCTTTTTTGGTTGTAAACAGACATGCATTGAGCAAAATTAAATAGTATCCTATTCATATTACTCACAAGAAGTTGAACCATGTAGTGCAAGGCTTGCTCTGCCTAGTCCAGAGGAGAAAAGCATAGTCACCTCGGCTATTCCAATCCAGGACAGGAGGAAACCAGCAATATGTTTCAATCCCACAAGACCACCTTCATTAGAGGACATGCCACTGGAAGAAGCAGCACTTGAATCCAGGCGTTGTGAACCTATTGTTGAAGAACCAACAACACCAGAACTGGAAATTACTGAAATATCAGAGACCGATATTGAAGATGCTTTTTATGAGGATCCAGATGAAATTCCTATCATCAAACTTAATGCTGAAGAGATCACCCTAAGTCTACAAAACTATATACAAGGGAATATGGATCTCCAAGAATGGGATATGTCAAAGGCTTTGATTGCTATAAACCCAGAAGCTGCTTCTATCACTACACCCAAACTGAAGAAAATCAGTCGGCTCCGGACAGAGCACCAAGTGTACGTCAAATTTATATCCATTCCAATAGGGATTAAATCAGGGAAGAATCAACAAATATCAAAACTGATGAAAAAGTAACATAGCTTTCAAATCTGCAGCTCCTGTTAGTTATCTAATCACCACCTAGTCAAGAATTAACAAACCCCTAAAACATTTCATTAATCTGGTGATTTGTCAAGCACTAAGCTAATTGAAACCACTAGTCGGAAAGGATATATTTATGTCATGGAACAGCATAGCTAAGAAGCCAATTCCCACCAACTCTCCCAATTCAAGGTTGCGGGTAGCTATTACAAGAACCAGTCTGTTATTAAAGAAAATTCCAGCACATTTTTTTCTCTCCTTATACTCATCCCATTCTAATGCAGGTATGAACTTCCAGATTCACACCCTCTATTGAAAGAGGTGGGTTGCTTCTCCAATAAACTTCAATTTCATTGATGTATGCGCTGGTATGTTAACTTACTCCATCTCTGTACTTTTACAGCTAGACAAAAGGGAACCTGATGACCCAAGCCTGTATCTCCTTGCCATATGGACACCAGGTATGGATAGAAATTCATAGCTACTGGCTTATAGCAAGTGTTCTGAATCCACTAATGGGATTGTCTCAGAAGTTTGCAGCATTTAGTGATCAGACTTTCCAACAAATACGAATTTGAGCTTCATAAAGATTATGACTCGAGAACAACAAATTGTTTCTTTGACATACCATTTAATTTAATTTCAAATTAGTTACACCAAGCTGCAATCCTAAATACCAGGTGAAACTGCAAATTCAATTCAACAAACTGAAGGAATATGCAGGTCCTGGGAGTCTGGTAAATTGTGCAGCGAGAAAACATGCTTATCATGCAATAGCCAGAGGGAATCAAGTTCACAGATAGTCAGGGGCACACTTTTGGTCAGTAATCTCCTTAAAAAATTCAGGCAGTCCATGTCAAAGATAGCGTAGTCCTGTGAGTTGCTTAATAATATTAGCACCACCAAATTGACAGATACCATGTAGGACGGCAATGAAAGGGAGTTTTCCTCTCAATGGAACATATTTCCAAGTTAACGAGGTAAATCCATTTATTTTCCTTGTCTTTCTGCCAATGAATTTTACTGAAACATCAACATGAGAAGCAAGGACATCTTTAGGAATGCCTAGTCAATATGAAAAATTGAATTGCCTCTAAATGCAATTTTTACCTTCAAAAGATTTTACCTGATGGAAGCAAAGCAGCACATGCAAACCATGCAGGTATTTGCCGATCATGATTCAAGTTTGAACCCCATTGATGTTCCAAGGGAATGCCTATGGAATTTGCCAAGACGGACAGTGTATTTTGGAAGCTCTGTATCAACAATATTCAAAGGTAAAATACAGGAATTGTGTGTCTTATATAAGACGGTATCAAAGGAGTTCACTAATGGATGATATCTATGCTTGGTAGGCATGTCGACAGTGGACATTCAACAATGCTTCTGGAGAGGTATGGGATATCACCTTATTATCCACATCATGCTAACATAAAAATACCCTAAATAAGGAAATGGATATTAAAAATGACTGGTAGCAACTTCAACAATTGCACTAACTTAGAGATCGACACTTGTTTTTTAATGGGAGCATAATGTGATTTGACTAGCAATTTAAAAAAAAAGGTAGAAAGGTAGTTATTCATTAGGGTTTGTTTGGTTGAAAGAAAAGGTGAAGGAAAGGGAAAAAAAAGTTGGAAACAACTTTTTGGCATTTGGATTGGATGGAAAATTTTAGGGGGAAATATTATGGAAAATGTGTGATAATATAGTGTTGTATGGAAAATCACTTTCATTTTAAAAGAAGAGGAAAATCAAAAGAAAGAAAAAAAAATCAAATCTCTTGTTTAATTTTCCACACAAATTGACTACTCTCTTGCAAACCCTAGCTCTTATAATCAGTAATCCAAACTCTCGTCTTAACTCTCTCCTCTCTATGCTCTCTTCCTCTCCTCTCCTCTACTTTTTTCGCTCCCTCTAGCCTCTTGTAATGAATCCTTTGATTATAGGTTAAGAAATTAAAATGGTTTAAATTAGCATATAAAATAGGAATCAAAATAAGCTTACATATTAAGAATATTTATTTATCTTTTTTTAATTATTTTTTAATGAATAAATAACAAAATTATTTTTTCTTGAAAATATATTTTCTTTCCAATATGAATTTTTATAACATCCAAACGAAAAAAAAAACCTTTTCTTTTGTTTTTATCCTTTTTTATTTTTTCTTGCTATTTTCCTTAACTACTCATTTTCTTTAAACCAAACATGCTTTAAGTGGGTGCAGGGGCACCACAAGGATTTTTTTCCCAATAAATAAGTACAACAAGATAGAAAATATGTACAACAAGACGATAAAGATAGATAGAAATTTGTTCAAGTCCACTAAAATTTCTTCCAAATTCAAATTCTAAATTAAATTACCAAAATTGACCCATGAAAATAAAAATTGGCATAAGCAGCTAAATTAAAAAATAACCTGCTCAACTCCCTAAAGACAATATTATTCCTAGCACTCCTAGATAAGCCATACAGTTGCTAAAGGGATAAAAGGGTATTTTGGCACTTTTTCTTGTAGAAGATTTCAGCACCCAGTGTTTTTATTTCATGGAGCCACTTGAACCCAATGGAACTCTAGTCAAACTCCCGCAACCCAAGCAACACTGTGAATATAACAGGGTAGAAACTACGATTGACCACTTCTATAATCATCTGGCAAAGAGGTATTAGCAGAGTCAGTTGCATCCTTTGTTGCTACCAGAAGATTCCACTTCTAGTTGCCCCTCCGGCGCCCACCCCTCAGAAGAGAAAATAGGAACTCTTGAAGGGGCCCATTGACTTCCAGATTGTATACATAGGAATACGGCCCTACAGTTGCCTCTTAGAGCAGACAAAAAATGAAAAATAAAACCATTCTTTCTCAGCTCTCAAAAGCTACCTCAGTGTCATCAACACTATTCATCTCCCTGCAGAATCAAAAGAAGCTGCTCCGCTTCCAGAAACACACCAACAACATGACAACCTTATTAACTCAGCCACAGGTCAGTTCCGATTATCGTTTTCATAACCACCTTTTCAGGATCAGAAACAATCTCAAAATTCTTGGGAGTTTTCTCTTCACCACAAGTCATTAATGAGTCCAGCTGAAAACTTACCCAAAATCCCATTCCCAACAACAAAACAAATGAACTACCAAAAAAATATGGGATCAAGATACTAAATTTGAGATATACATTTATACCTCAACTGTTTCAAATGGTGAATTACAAACAAGAATGATGTGATAAACATAGAGATCCTTAGAACGAACAAAGCACAAAGATTTCAGTTTCTTCTTGGACTTTAACCCCATGTTTGGTTGAAAGGAATAATGTGGGAATAAATATTTTTGTTGGTTACAAATTTAACCGGAAATAAATATTCCCTGTAAATTATTATTCCCACAAATTATTATTATTATTATTCTTATTATTATTGTTGTTGTTGTTGTTATTGTCGTTATTTTGTTTCATTATTATTATTACTATTCCCACTTTATTCCTCATACTATTCAACAAACCAAACAATGAAATACTAATTCTCACCTTATTCCATTCCAACAACCAAACATGAGAATAACAATTTCAACTTTATTCTCATCCTATTCTATTCCCTGGAATAACTATTTTATCCCCACCTTATTCCATTCTAGCAACCAAACATATTGTAAAACTCATAAATATTCCAACCAAAAAGACCAATAGAAGAATCGAATTCCCTCTTGCATTCACAGGGATCTAAAACAGCAACTGTAGCAATATAACCAAATTTACATATCCCAAAAACAAATATATTTTTTTAAATTCTTGAACAAAAATGGTTTCTCTATTCATCAAGCATTTTGAATTTTTCATGAGTAGCACAATTTCATGGGACATTCCTACATGTAGAAAAGGTAACCCTGACCAATTAGTACATGAGCTTGAATTTTAAAGATGGAAAGTTTACCTCCTCACCAAAGGTGAGGCTTTAGCATCTTGCGTGGTGACAGCAAAAGTATTTCCAGGCACATCGGGCTTTGAGAGACTTGTCTTTCAGGGAAAGAGGCAATTTTTAATGAGATGCCCAACTTGGCCACAGTCAAAGCAAACTCCCATCTTTGTATAACAGGTTCACCTCCATGTAATCTTCCACAGAAATTGCATGGCACCTTTGAGCCATCTCCTTCCTTCGGTCCTTAAAAAGCTCATGAGGTATAACGCCAATCAAATGCCGACTTCTTGTGGAGCCACCTGAATATGATATTTGGAAGCCTCTGTTAGCATTCTTATTCTCAAAAAACGTTTGCTCTTGCTTTTGATAAGTAAGGTCTGATCAAGTGGTTCTCTATATGTCCTTAGCCATAAGAGCACTAGTTGCCTTTATATTGTAACATCCAAGCCCTATAAAAACCTTCTAGCTCTCCTCGCTTTGTCTAGCACCAAATGTAGGGCAAATCAGGCCAACTGAGTGAACTTCACCTCATACTCCGTGACATTACGGCCTCCTTGTCTCAACCGAGAAAAGCCATCTTCTTTTTGCTCTCTAAGTCTCATGGGGAAATATTCTTTTTTATAAAAGGCCTCCACAAACTCTCCTGAGTGAACTCCTAATTTTCTCGGCCTAGAAACCTCATTTTCATCGCTCACCAATGGTCAGCCTTGTCATCCAGCTTGTAGGTGGCCAATTTGACATTTTTCTTCCCTAGGGCAATCGATCACCTCAAATAAATTTTCCACTCGGAAGATCCAAATCTCCATTTTCGTAGGATCCAAATGACAAAGCAACTTTGGAACTTGTTGACTGACAATTTTCTCAAATGCACTCCTCCTACCATCTTGGTTATCATTCGCCTTACCATGCCTAGTTGTATAGCACACGGATCATCCTATCCATAACTTCTGCCATTTGATCTAAAACTCCGAACAGAGGTCATTTCAGGACAGCTACCCATCTCCATTAGCTCCGAAGCTACATGCTCTAATACCACAAGTTGTCACAACCCAAAGCAAAAATATTCATAAACTTCAATTATTGGACTGATGCTGCACAAAAATCCATTAATAGTACACAAACACATATAATAAAACATCCCGGAATGATTGACATCTAAGATTACAAATATGCATAATCTCAACAGAAAATAGACTACGTCCAACACGTAATCCATGTTACCAATAATTAGTGTTTCATGCCACAATAAACCTTATATATCAAGTTAAACAACATAAACTTTAAAGCCTTCCACCGACAGTCCCCCAAACCCACTATTCCAACCTTATTCCCACCCAAAGCCAAACCTACTAATCAGTAATATTATGAATTTTGCAAAGATGAGTACAAGCTCAGAAAGGTATGAAAATATAATGACAAATGAATCACCACAACTAAACAAAAGCTATCAAATGACATGCAAAACCTGGGAAGCTTTTGAACCAAGGGCCAACAAATAACCCCCATTAACAGGGTTAAAAATAGAATTATAGCATGTCTATACATTGTAAACCTATAGACGTGATCGTAAGCAACTAGTATATCACGTGGATGGGCCATCCTAAACCTTCCATACAAATAATATAAAAGACATATCATAGGATATATTACCTGTCAATTCCTACAATGGTCCTCTGATACAAAGGAAATCTCCATTAAAATGGACATTTTCTAAAAATTTGAGAATAAATAAATTTATCAGATGCATTACTGTAGAAATTTGTCATAACTTGAGCAAATTTCATTCACTCAAAGGGGTTCCAACACAATTTCTGAACATGGGCTAAAGGCTCTGAAAATCCAGAAAATGAAGGAATACTTGCCATGCATGCAACCAAACCTCAATGAGGGATACAAATTCTCACATGCATGGAGGTTATGAACACATAAATCCAGAATTTTATCAAAATGGCAGAGGAGAAATCAGAAATGAGTGGAAAATGAAAGGAGGAACAAAAAATGCTCTTGCCTTGCTTAATTGCACAATAAATCCTGAGAATCCCCCTTTCTTTCTCTTCCTCTCTCTTCTCTCCTCCTCTTTCTCACTCCCTCTCTTTCAAAATCTCACTCAAAATGAGCCTTAACTAAGGCCTTCCATGGTTTTATAATGACTGGCTCACATGTGTCAATTATGCACACATCATGCGCTGGTCGAATCCTAACTGGCACATGTGCCCCTCTTCATGCACGCCTTAGACACAAGTTTTGGTCTAAATTGCACACATGCGGCAAATAAATGGGGTAAAAAGGAGAGAGGAAATTTTTTCTACTAAGACCACATTTTGGTTTCCTATAAATTGGTAGAATTTGGACTGAAAAATAAAGGAGAACAGAAAGAGTCACATCATATCCTTTCTCTTCATGAAAACTAAGCAAGTGCAAGGAAAGCAATGCCCATTTCCTTTCTTCTCTTATCCCTCCCTTTTACGCAACTCTGCTCCAATTTCGAAACCAAACTAGGCGTAGAAGAAAATTTTAAGAAAAATGTCAATCAATTGATATGAAATTTGGTAAAATCTTAACCTATATTTGGAAATTTTACTTTTAAGAATTCCCAATAATAAAAGTTCTGTTCTAATTTGCTGCAGATTCTCCATCATACTCACAGAGAATGCAGCAATTTCCAGACTGCATTTGTTTTACAGGAGATTATCCAAATGTGACCGTAGAAGTGAACAAGCAAGCCAAACACAATTTATCCAAGTACACAAGAATCAGCATGACAGTGCCAAACCAATAGGCATTTGACAATCTCCATAATCATACACACGCCATATTACAAATCTCCCTAAAAAAAGTTACACAATGAGCCTATAATAAGCTTTGACATATTTTTCAGTTGGTGATCGATCTAAAAATTATTGGTATTAGATGGTATGAACAAATTAACATTGCCTTAGATTTTATGAAAAGAAACCGGACAAGATGGTAAGTTTTTGTCCATAAATATTCTCAGGCACCAATGAAAGAACAGAAATGTAATTTTTTGCCAAAAAAATCAGACTACACTGTGATAAGCCCAGCCATAATTTTAGTAATATTCCAACTTTTGTGTGGCCTAAATTGAAAAATTATAGACACAGAAATTCTGACTTCATTGACAAACGCATAAAATTTCTTAAATATTGTCATTTTTTCACAAATGACCAAATAAGACTCCATGAAAAGTTATAAATCTATCGAAAACCTACAACTAAAATATGGATCTTTTGGTCACAAAAGCAAGTAGATACATCATCAGATCATCAAAACATACGAGCTTCATTCTCCAAACTTTCAAATGAATTGCAAAAGGTTTTTAGCCACTTAAGGGACAAGAATTGGATGCTAATGAATGAGAAACTGTCATGAGATATTCAAGCTTTACTTGCTGGGTGTTGTTTGCTTTGCAGGTTTTGTTTGTGTGCGGGGATTTGACCGAAAGACAAGAGCACCACGACCTCTAATGGCCAGACTACATTTCCCTGCAAGTAAGCTGGGGAAGGGCAAAAATGAGAGCAAATAGCAAGGTAATTAGAACAGCTGACAAGGATAAGGAAGCAACAAGGTATAAAAATACACAGGAGTATGAAAAAGAATTCTAACATTATAGGATGACAGACATTGACTAGAATCATTGTAGATTCTACCATTCTTTGATAGAAAAGAAAATGAATAACTACTGCCACAAAAGCAGTAGACAATTTAAAGAATTTTGTTTTGTATAATTCCCAGAGAAGTGGGCATGTTATCTCTACATGTTAACATCCAGTTAATTATCTTGATGTGAAACAGATTCATTCATCAAAGATTATATGATCAAATTCCAACATACTCAGAAGTTTATCAAATTCCTCTCCATTGATTATATGATCAATATTGATCACAGTAATGCATAGTCCACAATAGAGCTAAAAATCCCATGGTGTTTTTTTTTCCCCAAATGCCAGTATAAATCAATGAATCTCTTCATACAAGAAAGGGTGCATACAAGTCTGAATTGGGTTGAGTTTTCACCTATTCATTTCAAGCTTGACTCAAACTCCACTAATGAAGTTCAAGTTGAGTGCAAACCGAGCAAGCTTCCAACAGCCACTCAACATGTTGCTTGGTATCTCATCAAGCCAACTTGAGCTTAACTCAAGCTACTCAACAATGGTAATAGGCATTCACCATAACATTTAATGACAAATCATAAGCAACGAAGTCAGCTTATAATTTTGACTAGACCAATGCTTATATACAGCTAAACAATTACATCTATCAACTATCAACTATCTCTACATAAAGTAGGATGCAGCCTATTTCTTCGACGGTCATGGTCTGTCTTCCCTGGTCTAAAACACTTCATCTAAGTTCCAATCTGGTTTGAAAGCTTTGAATCCTTTTGTTTCATTGATGATTAACAGTAAGAACTAGGAGGGCATCCATGCATTATTAAAAACCACAAGCCCATCAACCAATTTTTATGGAGGTTGTATGGACAGCTAATGCATCAGGTAGAGTTTTTATTGCCTCAGCTTACGGCTTTAAGAGTGAAATACAAAGCAGTCAAGAGATGTAGTGTGGAGCAGAATGAATATACCTTTGACTCCATTTATTGAGTGGCTGATGATGCAGAATATACCTAAGAGGCTACCAAATCAGTTGTAGTTCTGCGTAGAACATGCATATTATGTGGGAATCATGATGAAACTGCACACCGCTGTATAACAATAATTTTTTATGTGCTGATCTTTGTTGTCTTGATTCTGATGGTTGGACCATCTGACGGTCTCCCTAGGAATGCCTAGGGCATTTTTGTGATTGGGCTTGCTGGTTAACCTGTGTATCCTCATGTATTTGCACCTACAAATAGAGTGGTGAGATGACAGCTCTCTCACTTATCTCAAAACAGAGGAGGGTAGTGATGAAGAGAAGAATAGAAATTTTCTTATAGGTTTCCCTCACCAATCCACAACTGACCTCGCACCAGTATAACCTCCAAAAAACTGCTGAATCCCTCAGAGAAAGCATCCTCTTACATTGGGCAATAATCTACTTTCAAACTCATGATTCTATCTCCAACTAGCAAACTTGCACCGCTAAGAAATTTCTTGAGTGAACAAACTCAAATTAACTGATGCCTTACCGAGAAAACTGGTATTTGTGAATTTTTTATTGGTGAAATTAGTCAGAATCTCGTTAACAACTGTGTTAGCACTTGAATATGTTATATATTTAAATATATGTTATATATTATCACTTAATATATTTAAATATATTAGCACTTAAATATGTTATATATATCATCTGATCAAAGAAAATCTGCTCCCACATACATGTGGGGCTAGGAATCTCAGTCTAAATACAATCAATTCACATAACCTATCTGACTGAATACGCTGAGAATAACCAGCAATAGTTTAGAAGAAAATAAGGACAGAGACCTTGAAAATCCTATATTCCATCCTTGATGTTACAATATCGTCACACAAATGTGTATCGAGAATAAAGTAGTTCTTTCCTACAATGATGGAAGTTAACGACCCTAAAAACTTGGTTATCAGCAATCACATAGCGATGAGAACAATGACGGCAATATATAGAAGGGAAGGCTCTCCCCTTATCTGCCCTACTTATCGGTGCTTCTAGAATTCCTCATAAGTGAATAAATTAACAGAGAAAAGAAACTAGCTCGCTTTGATTTCTTACCTGAAAAAAACATGCAATTAAATTGAAGTTGCAATACCGTCTTATTTCCTCTTTTCAGCACAGGAAACGAATGAGATTAGTCCCTTCTCTTCCCTTGCTCTCCTACCATCTGTTTTCTACTTTAAACCTCGCAACATTTGAACAAAATACAAAGAGCTCTAAATGTTCCATTTCACGATTGGTTTCCCTTTTGGCGGGAGAACAAAATTCTAAACCGTAAATCAGAGGCTTTATGATGATGAAAACCCATAAATTGGAGTCTCCGAAGCCTTCTGTGTTCTGCAAACACTACCACTGCAAATTGTTACAAAAACAGACACAACCATAAATAGCCATTAATGACAATCTAGATACAATATTAAACTTCTTAAATCAAATATCGAGCACAATGAATTTCACATCTTCAACTCATAATTAAACGCCTACCTTTCAAATGTCAAAGACAGAACGAAAATTCCACATTATAATGCTCGATAAACACGGAAACGATAATGAAATAAAGGCGTGCCGAGATCGACAAGGCATTTCTTTCTTTTTACTAGCAGTGAAACGAAACAAACCCGACTCATAAAGCGTAATAATCTCTCGTAATAATCAAACGACACGGTTTAGAGATGTAAGAAGTGTTCTAACATTTTGTATAACGTATTTTATTTATTTATTAAGTTAATAAAAATTATAATCTTATCTTAATAATTTTAACTTATTTTAATACTAATACTATTGGGATACTATCTACTTATTCGAACCGTGAAAAAATAAACGATATTACATAATAAGGAAATAATAATAATCATAAATAATAAAAAATATACAATTTTATGTGAAAAGCTCTATTTAAAATAAAAATAAAAAATATGAGACGATACACCCAAAAATATCTCCCCTATATAAATATTCGGTTACATAAACCCAAATAAAATACAAAGACTCATTACCTTGTATCAAATAAACCGAGTAATAATGATTATAAGACGAAAAAATAAAAAATATAACTGATAAAACGTTCTTTTTAATTTTAAGAATAGTATACCTAATATTGACAGATATTTGAACACGATTTAAAATTTAATCGAATATTCAAATATTTCTCTTCTCTATTTTCTCTTTATTTCTCTTCCTTGTCTCATTGTGTCGGCGCCTATGTCTCAAATTGCAAGTAGTTTGTTCTAAAACGCGTAACTGTATTTTTATACTGCGAATCAATGCTCAAGCTCTCATCGAGCACGCCTTGGATGTGCCCCTATTGGATTTGCACTTCAGGTGCCCATTGGGGGCAGCTCAGGCGTAAACTTACTATTTTTGTCACTTCAAGCATTGATCACACGCATAAATACTGTAATCTTTTGTATCAATATAGGATTCCTGTGTCTTCGTCCGAGCCATCGAACGACACGTTAAATGGGTATTGGCTCATATGAGAGTGATCTATAATCCAACAAATACGCTTCAAACTTATATTTATATATTTTAATATTTTGTCAAAATAATCAAAATTAAAGTTTAAAGATAACCATGTCCGATCATACAAGCGTCCTGACGTACGTTACAAAAATGTGTGTAAGCGAGAAACTTAGAAATTTGGAGGTCATACATTTTACTTATCCAAAGATGATTATAGAAATGTATAAAAATGGATAAGCATTATCAAAACGGTCCTAATATTATAAAAGGAGGCTCTCGAATACAAAAGGGGAACGAACTCATTCTCTCCGAATTATACACAAGAATAAAAGATATACAAAATAAAACAAACAAATATATATTTTTCCATTGTAACTCTTTTTGATATGGAGAAAGATTTTTCTTACTTGAGTGCCAGATAACTTATCGGGGAACAATCCCTATAGGTTATCTGACTCTCCTGTTTTTATTTGTGATGCACACGTTTCAGGTATTTAAAAATATCAATTGGATCCACGTGATTCAAGTCAACCAGATAATGAGATTTAAAGTGAAAATCTAGATTCGTCTAAAATTCACATCCTGAAACGCATCAACATGAAAATCTTAAATGGCAATATTTCCTAATTTTTCTATATTTATCTGTAGAATAATATATATAATTTTAGAATAACTTTTCTAATATAGTATAAATATCAAAAAAAATACATACGAAAACTCACAATATATCTTATTTATTAACTTTAATTCGAGCTTAATCTTTAAAATATTGATAATTACGTGATGTTAACTTAATCCAAATCTAACTTAGCCTAAATCCGATTAAACTTACTTAAAACTACAATATGATATAACTTTAATGTTGTAAGTATAGAGATTTTTTTTTATTTTCTTTTTGGCAATTACCATATAAGTGAAATAATTAATAATTGTTATCTGTTCAGTAATCATAATTAAATTAAAGGGCATGACAAATGAAATATCTATCCAACACTGATCCTGTTGTCGACTTTATTACCAGTATCACTGTTAAATTATTAAGTGAAATATACATATGGAATTGTATTATTAAAATTATCAATATTTTATTTTTATATAAAATAATTATAAATAAAGTAATGTTTATTTTCATATCATTTATAGAAATTTTCTACTATATTCTTATCTTGTACAATTATATCAACCAAAATATTTTGAAATGTGACCTCAGGCCAGTTGGAAGAACTATTAATTAAAATTTCTATTGATTTATTATTTTTTGGGCATTTAATTGTATTAGTGTAATAATTTTGTTACTGTAATAATTAAATTATCAAATTATTTACGTATGGTGGAAGCATGAGCCGGCAATTGAGAAGCTCATTTTTTTAAAAAAATAGATAAATTTAATTTTTATTAATTATAATCGTTTGATTTTGATTAAATAATTATATTATTTTTTTAAAGAAGTTAGTTAATTTTTTTAAAAAAAATAATTATTTAATATTAAAAAAAATTGTCGTGGTTGAAAGACATTGAATTAATCATTCTTTCAAATGGGCGGAGACTCCAAAATTTTAAATCTTGATTTCAGAAAACAAAATCGCACTGCTGCCGGTGTTCGCTTTCGAATTGGAATAATTATTCGCTGTTTTCAGAGAACGCTTCCCATCTTCAGGATTCTTGAAGCGGAGACCGGGTGTTGGAGGGCAGCTCTGGGACACACCGAAACCCTACGCGCGAAACAAAGGACTTGATTTCCGGAGGAAGAAGGGACGGCTGTTGATCTCTCTTGCTGCGATCGCAACAGCGTGAAACTACCACCAAAAACAGTAATTCTTTTGTACTTCCAAACTTTTCACCGATGTATAGCGTCTTCTTCTTCTCTCTTTTTCACTTCAGTTTATAATTGTCTACGAACGCCATCAAGCTGTGAAAAGATGAAAATAAGAGACTCCGTGTGATCTGCAGAATTGAAAAAATGGGGAAAATCGTGCCAAAAAGAGAATTAATTGAAATTGTGTTCTCTGTATTTTGTCGTCCATGGGTAGTGTCAATCAATTCTGTCAACCCAAGAGTAATGGTGAGATGTGATGAATATGACAAATTTGAATTTTGATTGAAGAAATTTTAATGTAAATTTTTATATCTCTTACTTCAAATACTGTACATTATCAATCAAAGTACAAGTTCATATTTCGGTTTGAAACACAATCATTGAAGTATATCTTTAAGTAGTTTTTGTGCAGCGTTTGATGAGTGCATTGTGATGGCGGGGATGGTGGAACTTGAAATTACGGAAGGACAAATGGTTATTTATTTGTCTAACTAAAGTTTGGATGATTCCTTAACCCTTGATTATAAGCATCTGAAAATGAATTGCTTCCTTATAAATAACCCAAATTTATAAAATTTGGAAGCTCTAGGATCACAATTTGGTGGGCAATTTGAATACTACGTATGAGCATTTTTAATCAAACTCTCGAAATGTTTATAAAATTTATTAAAATCCTTATTTAAAAATCGTTCAGTACATATCATTTTAATAAACAAACATATTTAAATAGTCAAAGATTCATAAAAAAAGCCTAATAATATGCCATATCTTAAATCTATGATGTGGGCAAGTATTGAGCAGATTGTTATTATCATGTCCATGAGCCCAAAATGCTTAATTTATCTTAATTCGATCAAATTATTATTTTAATCGGTTTTAAATTTAAAAATTTAGAAGTTTGCTAATAAAGTTTAAAAGTCTCAAATAAATATTAGATGTGAATTATAAGTTAAATATCAACAATCGATCCAAAATAAAATAATCAGACAAATCATAAGACCCAAAATATCACACCCGAAAATAACTCTAAATATCGTTTATACCATAACATCAAAATATACGTAAGGTGATACACATACATAAAAAACAAAGTAAACAAATGACCACATCTTAGACTTACTGCTAAACATACCGAAATCCAACTACATCACTGGTAAAAATATTACAATAACTAAATTAATACAGAGCCATTTTAATCAAAGTGAAAAGAAACATCTTAAAACTACTATTTTGAAACAAAGTATAACATTTAAAATTTTTAATTTCTAATTCTATTTCCTTGAATAGTCTTTCTGTTATCTTTTTCTACCTATAAGTATGTCCCAAACTCGCTAATTTGAAAGTATTAGTAAAAATAAATATAAAAGTGAGATAATTACACAATAAGATATATAAATTATTATAATTCAATATATAGTTATCTCAAAATATGTTAAAAGTGATATGATTAAAATTTAAATATAAGGTCATGAAACTTTTATAACATTCATGCATAAATTTTAAATTGATAATCTAATTTTCTAGTCTAAACAGTATATTGTGAAAACATACTCAAATCACGCTAAATCTCATAGACCAAAGATCAATAGAGTATCATCGACAAATAAATGAATAATCAAAATTCATGTTATATATGGTTTCTCACAGTTAAAAGCTTTACACTACTATTCAAGATCCGTAGGTAGATTGCCACACGTATAACCTTGTAGACGAAACTAAATGTTGTGTTCAACCTGCGAATGATAAGTTTAAATATTAATTATTATTATAATATATTAATATATTTTATGATATATCACCGCTGATTTCTATAATAATTTGCGTGTAATGAATAAAAAATTCTATATAAATATAAAAAAGTTTTTATATTTTCTTACATTAAAAATATCTTTATATTTTCACAAATTATAGAATTTTTTTCATAAATTTATAAATACTTGTCATACAGTGATCAGAATTTCTACATAAATTTAAATATATAAATTTTAAAATATATAAAAGTTATATTATAAAATTTTTAAATAAGTAAAACTGTTCACAACCATAATTGTAAAAAAACTAGTAATATTTTATTTTTTTCAATATTTTCTTTTAATTGTCAAGTATGTAAAAATAATTTAGAATAATTACAAGACATGCAAAACATTAACATGGGGATTTAGAATATGTTAAAATATTATATACGAAACTTAATGTATATGAAAGTATTGAAATAAGAATTCATAATATGCATGGGTTTTAGTATAGAAACTAATTGAGAAATATAATATATGTGGATGAAAAATATAAATTTTATATAAAGTATAGGGAATAGGAATAAAAATTCATATACGTAAAATATAAATACTTTATATATAAAATTATAATATTTATGGGCATTTAAATAAAATTTAAATATATATATGTATATTATTGTAAAAAACAAATCAGCTTGAAAACATAATATGTATGAAATAATGACATAGATTTCATAAAAAGCTTCATAAAATAGGAATAAAATCACATCTATACAGAGTATAAACTTTTTAGTTACTAAAATATAACACATATAATTATTTAAAATAATAAATATTTAAAAATATAAAAAAAAGACCAATAACAAAAAAATACAGCTTAGATGCATTTTTATTAATTTAATTTTATCCAAAAATTGATTGATTTTATATGAAACTTTTACATATTTTCCTTATTTCTCCTATTTTCTTTCCTTTTCTAGACTCTATCTCTCTCCTCTCTCAATGGTTAACTCAAAATGACACAATTTTAATCAAAAAATATATTTTTATACCAGGTCGGTATGTCACGTGTGAGTTAGACATGCAATAGATGCTAAGACAGCGGCCAAACAATGCACAAGTGTCTTTTGTACACATATTAAGCATTAGCAATCTGCTAAAGTCACATACAATTATTTTTTTGGTATAAATTAAGTATGAATAATGTGTTAAAAGTACGATAAATAGCTAGCCAAGTATCATTTAGGCGTGACCCTTTTACCCAAAATGCACATATATATGTATTAGGTACCGATTAGATATCATTCAATCTGATATGACTCGTTCAGAATATTTACTTTGACCTAATTTTTTATTTGACATTAATTTTTTTAATTTAATTTAATTAATTATGATTAAAATTATAAATTTAAACTTGATTTAATTTCAACCGTTGCCCAATCTCTGTAAAAACCTCTCATCTCTAACAGGAAAGGGGATCAATCGATCATCATTTTTCAGACAAAGATAAAAGTAACTTTAAGACGCTAAGAGCGCACACTTTCTCTCCAATTAAGACGTTTTTATAAGAGCGCAAACCTTCAGATTAAAACATATTCATTTTACATCATCTATTTTTTCTCTCTTTTAAGAAAAATATTAACCTGAACGTCAAAGGATATATTAAGGAGTGAGTCACATCAATCTTTTAACCGTATTTTGTGATTGCACAGGATTCAGATTAGAGATATATGGAGACAGAGTACAATTCACACTTGACAGACAAAATTTAATCTCTTTATCCGTATAATAATCAGAATTCTCATACGCATAAATCTCTTAATTTATTTATATTAGTGGCTACAGCTAGAACAGATAAATAAATTAAAGGACATTACAACATCTAATAGTACTTCTTAAATTTTTTTTATAGATAAAAATAAATAAATAGAATTATTGTAACAAGAGAATCATTATCAGTATTCTTGATTGGAAATGTACTAACTTGGTATTGGTGTCTCCATCACACCAAAGTCCAATTCAATCAAAATATAAAACAAAGAAAATTTGATATAGATATGAGCCCACATAATAAACATAGGCAAATTTGAGTCACCAGTGATTTAATTTCAATGCCAACCATATAAAATATAATGGGTTTGCTTTATCTATAATAAAGACCATGAACTATAATAAAAGAGTAGTATTAAAGTAATATTTTTCATAATTATTGGAAAAATTTTGAAGGTGTGATATTTCGTCCGTTTATATTTTAATAATGATTAAAGAGTATTATTTAAATATTTTTTATAATAAAATATATAATTTTGAATGGATTACTTTTCAAAATAAATAATTTTTTATTCATGCTAAGCATGCCTCATTAAGCTTTCTTTACTCCAACTCATAGCAAAAGCCAGTGAAGATTCATAATTTACGAAGAGTCCAAAAATTAAAGAAGCATCGCAGCTGCTGCAACACTCGCTCGACATCTCTGCTATTAATATTTTAAATCTACCTTGCTCCTCCTCTTGCCTGGAGATCTTCGCTCACCTAGCGGAAACTCCCTCCCATCTTCTCCTCGATTCTCCAACACCATGTTTCTCTCTCTATAAATTTATTCCTTCTCAATTCACTACACTTACTCTCATCCCGCTTTCGCTTTCTCATTCGGAGCGAGATTTACTTCTCACGGTTTCAACGCCATTGAAATGGCTTCGAAGGATAAAAATCCGGGTCCGATTGAGCGCAGACCTCAAATGCTGAAAGAATTCCTCAGAGACGATTCGAATTTACGACCTTCCAGCGGATTCAAAATGTTCCCTCGTAGGTCCTGCGATTCGACCGTCAAGATCAAGAACGTTCTGGAACTCGAAGGCAAAAAAGCGCCAACCACTTTACCGAGAAGCCGATCGTCAAGAGCAGCCGGAGCCACAATTTCTGCTCTCCGGAAGGTTCTCGAAGCTCTCAAGTCCCTCCCGGCGTCGTGGCCCGGAAGTGTCTCGCGGAAACTCTTGAGGCGGAAACCGAAAAACATCACAGAACACGAAAATATCATCGTGAATGTCAAGATCAAGGACATTCTACGGTGGAGATCGTTTCGAGACTTGATGGATGACGAGGAGGAGAATTCTCAGCCGTTGGATTGCTCTTCTCGGCCTCATTGGTGCACCACGGTTACGATGGGGTCCAGCAGCGGCTGTAGTACTATTAGCAGCGGTTCAAGTTTTGCCGACAGTGATTTCAGTACGATCCCGGAGGACTCAGCGTGCGTGGACAATTCCGGTAGGTGTAAATCGTGGAATTCCGGCGGAGAGGCGGTGGAGGTGACTACGGGAACAAAGTATCATGACGTGGGGTTAAAGGTAGGATTTTATTATTTTATTTGATGGTTTTGTCATTAAATTATGTCATCTGGTGATGGTGGTTGATGGCTTTTTGATTTAATACTCGACCAATTGCTTCATCTCGTTGACTCGTTTGTCTCCTTGTCAATATTGGTATCATCTGGTCTGCTAGTTGCGGGTCAAACACACTGCATACTGTTCACCGACTGTCGGTGAAAGCTCTGTCTTTTATGGGATAGAAGCATCCTCCCAGGCTTGGATTTTGGGAATATATCTACACGTACGTACATGTATATATGTATATAAGAGGTTGACTCAATTCTTTTTAATTATGGTCATTCAATCAATATTGAGAGCTGAAGTTGGTTTTTTTTTTAAACGTTAAGTTGCCTTTTTTAAAAAAAAGAAAGTAATACAGTTGTTTATTCAACACCGAACGATTGTAATTAAAATGAGTTGAATAACCCAGTTTCAATGAGTTAGGTTTCTTGGAGGCATATGTATGTATATACATGTACATATTTTGAAGAAGACATGTCGTGATGCTTAGAGTTTTGATTGCCAAGCTTACTTGGTTAATTAGTAGCCTATTAGTAACTTGCTATGCATTACCACCAGTAACTGGTTAATTTTAGAGGAAAACGGCAGAAGGAGAAAGAAATTTGCATTCGGCTACGCTTTTGAACTTGAGCTTGCATCCTCATTGGCATGAAATGGCATAGCCTTAAATCATGTACTAGTAAGGGGCACTTCTACCCAAAAAAAAAAAAAAACGTATTGTCCACGCGGTACTTATATCAGATTAAATAACATTAAAAATATATATATAAATCTCATTTCAAAAATATTAAGTTGTCTTTGTATGATATACATATGAGTTGTGGATGGGCCTCCTTTTCTAAATATGACGTTCTAAACTTCAAAGAAATGTTCATTAGTTGACATGGAAAAAATGATAGATGGCTCATATGTTCGACACTTTGACTTAAGCCTAATAACTGCTCATATCCCCCCTTAGGAATATGGTTTGCCTGTGTAATACTCTTACATTTTTATATCTCTTGGATATTACCTTTGAATAAGTATTGCTTGTGGCAAAAATATTTGGTATTGTTGTTAGAAATGTCTCACATAAAGGCATTTCGGTCAACGGACGGTCAACATAGTTGACCGTCTGAAGATTCAAGTTGACCGTCTACTGCTGAGGGTTCTCAGGACGAGCGTAAAACG
>JAOVVI020000353.1:0-33889 GCA_028571085.2 Nepenthes alata
TTCTGTAGAAGTCCATAGTTTAATATTGGGCTTAGGGTTGTGTTACCATTGGCGGAGGTTATTCAATGGAGAATAATTTGGTCCGTCACAGCGGCCACTCGCCCGGTAAGCTGCTGAACTTCCTTCACCATTCGCGGGGACCGCATGTCTATGATCGCTTGGATCTTTTCCGGGTTTGCCTCAATTTCTCGATGTGATACGATATAGCCCAAGAATTTTTCCACAGACGGCGCCAATGTTGCGTCCGGAGAATCTGGCCGTACGTCGGTTGAAGCGCGAGCGGCTTCTTGAGTGAGCGGGTGGACAGAAATGGACAACACAAAGTGAATAGAGCTCGAGTAGAGAAAAAGAAGTATGGGGGAGTGGGAGAATGCGTTGGTTTACGTGAAAAACCCCTTTATCTGATGAGGGGTGAAAAACCACGGCAGCGGACGAGCAGTCCTAGAAATTCCACTATTGTGACAAAAAGGTACAATGGGGGGCCTCGGAAGCTGTTCGCGTTCTCAGGGTATTACAATGTAAGGAAAAAACATATTTCCTCTTTCGCTCCCTTTTCCTTGCCTTGGTTTTTCCCTTGAGGATTCTATTGCTCAGACGTATGCAAATTGATTCAGAATCAGGGCCTTTCCTTAGTGGTCAGGAAGGGGTATTTACAAGAAATGTGATGTCGTAAGGGAGGCGACACGTGGTGCTGGCGTGCCAGGGCCGCCTGCCACCAGCACCACTACTGTAGGTGCGGCTGTGACAGGGACACCTGTCATAGTCTGCAGATACGGCGCTCATGGGCGCATGGCCTGCAAGTACGGCGTGCCAGGAGCTGTTGGTCGCTTGTGGCAGCATGTGCCACGCAAGTCATCTGAGCTGGCGCCTGGGCCATTTTGGCCTTTCTGGCGGTCCCCGTCCTTAAATGGATCACCGTGTCCTCTCGGGTTGCCAGTTCCTTTGTCACTCGATTTGCTTCTTTAGGTGCTCGGAAATGAGTTAGTCATTTTGGCCTTTTGGGCCAGCGATTGTAATTTTGGGCCTAGGGTTTTAGGACCCATCAATATTAAAGAACAATTGTACACACATGATATACTAATGTATCTCAAATCTATGGATAATTTATATAATTTTTATGTAAATATTTACCTTTGACATGTAGCAAAACTTTTCATAAAAGAATTTTTAATTTAAAGTATATCATTAAATTTATTTTCTAACACGAACCTACACATTTACCATGATGTTAACTACATAAGTGAGCTCAGTTAACTTGTTCAACAAGTTGATATAATTAACCGGATTATTAATTCTATTCTTACTGATTTTATAATTGATAATATTTAAAACTTGAACTCTTCCAATAATTAGAGTTTAAAGGTATATTTTATTATAATTCTGTAATTGTATTACTCAAAAATAAAAAATTGATCATGCCAATAAATACCATATGTATATATGTAAGTATGGTATATATAAAAACCTTAATAATACTTAAATAAGAATATAAAAAATTAATATCTCTTCCAACCTGTTACGATTTACTTACGAAGCACATTATTCCTAACAAGTTTGCCAAATGGATTTGAGATACTACTCATGAAGAACGATTGCACGGATGCAATTGCCTATGTAAGAGCTAAAAGAGTACAGTTCATTCTGCTGCGGTCAGATAGGTGACAAAAATAAGAAAGTAATTATACTTTTTATTACGGTTATAATTTATTTTATTTGAATATTAGTCCTCAAAAATTGCTTTGATTCTACTTCACGGTCTTAATAAAGTAATGGCAGGTCAATTAATAGAATTTGAAAAAAGGACAAAAGGCATTTGGGTTAAGTCCCGTAACAAGCGCAAGCCTCGTGCTTAATTGCCAACGTTGAGTTTGAAACCCTGAACAGACTGTCGGTGATAAGTTGAATGAAAGTGATGCGAACATAAGCGAGGGGGAGAGTCCATCCTAAAATACCGGTCTAGTAGGAGGGAGAGCCTCCTAACTTACAAGTTTGAGGTTTTGCTTTCAACTTTTTAATGTGGGGCTCGCATCATTCCCCGCTCCTTCAACCGCCGCAGACATCGATGGTTGCACTCTGCTGCACTTCACTCGGCGACTTTCAATCTACAACGCTTCACTCCGCCCCGCGCGCACCGACAACAAATCAGCCCCTTCACAGGTAGCCCTTCCTGTCAGAACCCTTCACAAGTAGCCCTCTTCAAGTCGGGGCTAATCTCAATGAAAGTGTCATTGATGTGAGTATAGGACGGGGGGAGAACGCATCCCAAAAGACTGGTCTAGTAGGAGGAAGAGTCATTAACTTATAAGTTGAAGATTTTACATCAAATTTTTTAATGTGGGGCTCGCATCAAAAAGTGAATATGACATCAAGTTATCATGCCCCTTGTGCCCCAAGCGACACACATGCTATAATGGCCGGGACATAAATTTATGACGGCTTCTTAGTATCGGCACTCGGTCTTATTGGATTTTGACACAGTGCATTTTATTTTAGTAGGAGATTTAATTAATAATTATATATTTTTTTTAGTTAGATAAGGGTTCATAATTTTGTCCCCTTCTGTTTCGTTCATGACCTTTATGGGTGCGAGTATTGTTCCATAGCTCACTTATCAAAATATAAAATAAAATTTTTAGTCAGAAATTATAATTTTAAGTATTTTAAGCGATGGTAGGCAGAAGTGGTTGATATAGAAAAAAGTTTTTTATTTTATAAATTCTAATGTGACATACATATGGAAAGTGAAATTATAGATTATATTATTTATTAGTGAGATAAATAACATTAATTGATAAATATTCTCTTAAAATGTTAACTGTGAAGTAATTAAAAATTTTAAAGAATATTATTATCCTCCCACCACCCCCCAACCAAATGAGCTGTTATGTGGACTGCCATAGTGGGGAAACAAAGGGGGAAATGATAGGCATATTTCACATATTTGTTCCACTATATTATTTTATTTATTTATTTATTTATTTATTTATTTATATGATAGTATAAATTAGTGAATATATATTGTACTAATGAGACTGTTTAAAAAGTGTATGAAAGGTTTTTCAAATATTTCTTAAATTAATAAAAGATATATATATATTTTTAATATTCTTCAATAATGTGTTATCATATAAATTCATATAGAAATAGTTAAATTAATAACCTGCAAAAATTATCCCCACACATTTAAACTTTGAATATAATTTTTTAAATAATTATTTTTTTATAATTTTTAAAATATTTGACCTTTATATTTAATATATTTTTATATTATAAAAAATTTAAATATCAAAAAATACCTAACTTTTGACATAAATTTAATGGTGAGGAGTGACTCAGGGGTCGCATTGACGACCGGTGGTTCAACACTTCACCGCGTAGCATGAGCGCATCATTTGCTATCGTTCTCTCTGTCTGCTTCTGCGCTACAGTTTAATCTCCTTATCGGTTCAAAAGCCACGACAAAGTCATCTTTGTTTTGATTTCAACACGAATTAGGTATTTTCGCCTTCTCTTTGTCATCTCGATTGGTCGATGTCTTCGTCGGATTCAGGCTATATATTCATGATGATCGAATAGGCTTGGATATTTCTTTAACCTTTGATTCCTTCGCGTCTTGGCAGCATTGTGTTTTCCTTCCTTTGCTCGCATTTTCTTTCTGTTTCGTGGGGCTATTGTCTCTCAATTTATGCATTCTAATTGCCGATTACACTAAAGGAATAACTTATTGTGGAAAAAATGAGAACTTGAAATCCTAAAAATGTTTCAAATATGCAAACAAAAAAGGGCTTAGAATCATGTGTAGAATTTACAGGCATAAGTTGGTGGTGGTTAATTGAAAATTCCAGGAGTCTTAAAATGGCGGAAACTAAAAAAAAATCGATTACTCCATTGTGAACCATCTTCATCTCTAATCGGACGATCAAACTACAAAGATGAAAAATCTCTACAAAAAATTGCATCGATTAGACCCATAGATCACAGGTCACTTACCCAAAAAAAAAAAAAACAAAAACAAAAAGATCACAGGTCACATTACTATGGATATGGATGGACCTATCTGTGTAGTTTTGTTCATGACTTTTGATTACGAAAGATATATTTAACTGTTTGATTTTTCTTATATTTAACTGTGTAGTTTTCAGATCACAGGTCTTTGCCGTTAATTTTCTGAAAATTATTATTTGATCCCTAAAATATCTAGAATATGTTAGTACGTCCTTGAATCAGGAAATTATACTGTTCTTGATTGATGCCCCGCTCTTATCAAGTTGTGGTTTATATGATATGGAGCATACAACATGCATATTTTCACCATCCCACTTTCTGCGGATCGTCCGTTCTGTACATAGGTTTGTTTCAAGGAGTATTTGGACTTAACTGATTCTCTCCTTTCAGTGATGGAACTTCAGTTCCTGTTTGATGAATATATGTAGGAAATGAAACCTTGGTCTAAGTTCAGACATTAATTTGATAAAATTTTTGACCTAACAAACTGCGGAATTCATTAATTGAAAGCAAGCTTAATGATTCTGAATCTTTATGCGCTGCGCATAGGTTGTTGAAGAAAGATGGGAGGTGGAAAGGACAAGCATGATGAATCTGACAAAGGGCTTTTCTCACACAATTCTCATGGTCATCATGGGGGTTATCCCCCACAGGGCTACCCTCCCCAGGGTTATCCCCCACAGGGCTACCCACCTGCAGGATACCCCACACAGGGCTATCCCCCTGCAGGATACCCCACACAGGGCTATCCGCCTGCAGGATACCCTTCCCATGGTGGACACCCTGCTCCAGCACCATTTTCTGGTTCCCATAATCCACATCATTCAGGTATAATTTGTTATTGACTTTTGGTTGCCCAATAAAATTACCCTGTTGGTTCCCATAATCCACATCATTCTTTAATGAAGATGTGTCTTGTGCGTTTGATTTTTTATATATATTCCACCATGTCATTCCACCATGTCATCATGTTGGGGATAAAACGCTGGAAGATTGTTCCATTCTTGTGTGAACTTAGCATGAAACTAACAAATAGTGCAAGCGGTTGCATGCACAAGATACAGCAATTTTTACGTCCCTCTCAAAACTACAGGAAAATTCATGAAATTTTCATGTCACTCCAATATCAATAATCATGGGTACATAACCCTAGCGCCACTCACAACTGGGGTATAAATCATCATGACAGCAGCACTACACAAAGCTTGAATTCGGTATAGAAGAAAGAGCAAGTGAGAAAAACTATACACTGTAAGTGCTGTAAACAAAGTCCAGATCAAACCACCAAATTACACAAAGCTTGAATGTGTTATCTCCCAAACAAGTGACAAGGCCTCCCTCTTCTCTCTTGTGCATGTTCACTCTCAAAGGAACCTTCAAATATTGCATTATTAAGCCCTAACTTATGTGCTTAACTTTTATATTGCACCGTGCTGCTTGCTCGCAAGAGTGCTGCCAATTAGATGCCTAAGCAGCATTGTCTCGTGTAATCATTTTCAAGCATGAATGATGCTCCAAATCCCAATATCAGTGGAAATAAATGAAAAAGACATTATATATATACACACAATAGTTCATGAACTCACATGAGAGTGACCCGCCCAACACCTCATTTCCTGTATAATCAGTTTTAGAGGTTCAAGAAGTAACTGATAGCTTTATGACTGAGTTGTTAAATGTAAAGGCAAATGAGAGTCCCTCTTGCAACAGCAGATACTAGTAAATTAGTTATGCTCATTGTTTGGAAAAAATATTGGCAATTAGTTATAGGATATGTTTTGTTTGGCCAATGCTGCGGGTTCTTGCTGTCATCTGATTAGGCTTTTGCTAAGGATATTGTCGATTGATGGGGTCTCAGTGAACCCATAAACTTAATTGTTGATTGGTTATCCTGACAAATATTCACGAATCTTTTTCATCAATAACATTGTCAATTGAAATGTGGAATAAGTTATTTAGGAGTAGACAATTTGCCTGCCTATCATCAGGAACTTCGGGCATGGGTGCATTGTTAGCTGGGGGTGCTGCGGCTGCTGCAGCAGCTTATGGTGCTCATCAGATGGGACATGGTGGTTTCATGCATGGTTCTCATCAGATGGGGCATGGTGGCAAGTTTAAGCGCGGTAAGTTTGGAAAACACGGTAAATTTGGTAAACACGGCAAATCTGGGAAGCATGGAATGTTTGGTGGCAAGTTCAAGAAGTGGAAGTGATTCTTATTCGACGCGATAAATGCTAACGTGGCTCTGTTTCAGCATTAAGTGCGATAAATGCTAACGTGGCTCTGTTTCAGCATTAAGTGCGATAAATGCTAACGTGGCTCTGTTTCAGTATTAAGTGACTTAGTATCATCCATCTATGATAACTTCGGATGATGTCAAATCTGGCGACACATTTTGCTCGTAATGGCTTATGTTATGCCTAATTTCAAGAACAATTTGTAGGGTGTTATTCTGATTCTAAATTGACCTTGCCATTTTATCTTATCCTAATTTTTTTTCCTTGGGGGCCTGTGAGGCTAATCCTGCTGATTTTTCTGTGTGGCTTTATTTTTAAAATATATTGGAAATGTTCTTTTCTAATTGTTTGGAAAAGAAAGAGGCAGTAGTAGTCTGGACTTAGTGGGATGTTGCAATCAATTTGACGACCAAGGCAGAGGTTTATAAATGCGCGGATGCCTACTTAGCTTATATAATCGTGAAAAGAACAGCGTGTTTGGCATGATCATTGAAATATTGATTCATAAAATACTTTTGGCATTTGATTGGATTACAACTTATGATATTGATATGATTGTTTTTATCTCTTCATCTTTAAAGTTGATAACATAAAACTTCTTGATATGAGAGGAACCACAGCAATAGTAAAAGTTAACTTTCCTAGTCCACTGTTTGAGTGTGCGCCTCGAATTTCTGTTGGCTTCATAATGCCTGCAATTGATATGACAAAGTATTATTTTCTGTAGTACTGTTTATAGATGAAAATTGGATTCATAGATTTCTTGTTTGCAAGTGTATTTTTGAATTTAAATAATTGCTAACTCGAAGATCTGTATTTGTTGTATTTTGAAATACTCGTGAATTGCTGCTTCTTTTTTGCCAACAGAGAGATATTATCTTGGAAAATTAAGGTAAATTTTAAAATTTTCTCGTTACTATATTGATATTGTTGGGTCCCAATATAAGGACCCATAAATTAAGGCTCAAAGAAAAAGCTCAAAGACGTATCCACGGACCAACAGGACAAGAGGGCCCAAGAGGTCCAAAAGCCTAAGATAGTTCCTTACGCTAGACTGGCCTAACGAGCCCGAGAACGTGGGCTAGTGTCCCAAAAGCCAAAGTAACGACAAATGTCCGAGAGGTCCCTTTAACCAATAGGAGCTCAAGGACACCACAAGGAACTGACGACATCAAGGACACCCGAGAAACGTCTGAGAACCCTAGCCCCTCAAATACGATGACCAGGAAATTAAGCCCGAGGGCCTCAAATGTTCCTTTAGGTCTCAGATTAGTCCGAAAAGTCAGAAAAGACCCGATGACCATTCACAAGGAACCAAAGATCCTTCAAGTCCTTTAAAAAGCAGTTAACATCCAAGAGCTACCTCTCTCGAAAGGGTCCGCGAACTCACAAAGGGACAAGGCACGCCGCATAAGGACGATGACTATCTCGTACATGTCCCAAAGCACCAACTAAGCAAATTCGCTGATTTCCAATGAGCCTACGGCCACTGCAAGACGCCGCCTCCACAGAGCACGCCTAGTCACATCAAGACTGACACCTAGAGCCTATGCCCCTGACACAGGCAAGTCCTACCAGCGGTGCCAGCAGCATACCTCCCTACATACGCCGACCTGCCTAACATGGTTAGCGAGGCAGGTGGACAGCTTCCTCACGCGCCTGGCATGACCAACAAGACAGGTGGACAGTCTCTTGGCCATGCGCCGGCTGCCGCATGTTCTCTCCCCAATAATACGACTTTTTCCTATAAATACTTAGCAAAGGCTCCTACCTCAAGATCTTTTTCTTATTTCTCTCTCGATCAAGAAAAAAGAAGGGCTTTAAAGCTCCAAAACGAGAGAGCTTTCAAAGGAGAGAAAACAAGGAAGAAAAAGGGAAAAGACTCCCAAATTTATACTCTGTAAGACTTCAAACTATAGTGAAACATTTTTCAAGGGCCTAGAGCCTCGTAGTTTTTTCCCCTCATTCAAGAGGAGACTTTTCACGTAAAATCCAGTCTTAATCTCTCATTCTCTACATCCTTACATTCTCAAATACGTGTGTTGCACTGGACCCCCCAGATTCGAAACGCAACAGATATATGTTTGATTCCTGAAATTATAATGGTCATCGCTGCTGCTGCCGCCCCTACACCACAGCATTATGGTGACGTTATGCCAAAATAAATAGCAAGGTAATTTCTGACAATTATTACAATAGTTCCAAATAGAGCTTTGTAATATAGATAAAAAGAGTATACCGTAATAAAAGGTCGGTCCTTATGAGTGGTTACATCATTAGGAGCTGATCTTTTTACAGAAAAGGTAAACATTTTTAGGTTGGTTTTCTATGCAAATTATACAAATTATAATATAATAACCCTAAGTTTGATTGACGACTGCATTGGATGATGGGTGAGGAGACTCCATCATAAAGAAAAATTAAAAACACTAAAAGCTTTTTCAGTTTAGAGAGTTAATAATCCGATAGCCTCAAATAAAATACCAGCTAAATCAATTTCCCTCTGGTGTGATATGAAAAGGAAAGAAATTTGATTTTCCCTTGTTGAGTACAAGGATCACAGGATTGTATTAGACTTCCTTAATCCCTCATCTTTCCTTGAAAGCATGCAGGAAACATACGAACAGTTTGATCCCTTGAAAAATCATTTCTGCATGCTCCCATCCTACTCTCTTTGCAAATTTTGAAGATGATTACAGTAAGACCTAAAGGCAGTGTCAGTAGGCTAATTTTGAAAATTCAAGCGGGCTAAAACTACACATCAGCATAGGGCCTGTTTGGCCCCAATTTTTCAATGTGTTTTTTGGGTGTTAATCAAAAGAAAACAAAAACTTACAAGAAGCCCAACAGTTTTTCAAAAAGTTCTTTTTTGAGGGGATGCAGTTTGCAACTTCTTTTGGAAACTTTTCCATAAATTCGGCCAAACAGGTCCTTCAAAAGCTCAAAGATGGGCTTGAGTGAATCAAACTGGAATGGTTTTTGTTGATCGAGTTCAACTTCAGGTAGTTCCACCTCCTTGGAAACTATGCTACTAGGGTTAATACAGCAAAACTTTCTACCAAATGGATTATTGCAGTTTAACAACAGAGAACTATGCAGCAATCATTATAGTCTTCAAGCCTCCATCCTTAGCATCAAAATATGGAAAGAACCACAAGGCTATAAACCAAGGATGTTGTCATTTTCCCTACACAGCTGTTTTCCTAATACAGGGCAAGAAAATCTAGTGCAGTGGGAAAAAAAAAGGGTCAAGATAAATGAATACGTTATGATCATCGTGCTTACGTACACATAAATTAATAAACAAATTTTCCTTGCAAGATACTGAAAGCACTCAAGAACATACCTTGTGTCTGAGCTCCTATCATCTGTTTCTGTTTCTGTTTCTCGAAACAATTATTGCCCTCACTTATGCCTTGGCATTGCCTGGGAGTCTGTAATTACTACGGTGGATGATCATCTTCAGGTTTTTGATGCGGGACTGGTTTCCATCCAGGCTTTTCATCCCAGGACATATCATCTGCTTCTGTTTCTGTTTCTCGAAACAATTATTGCCCTCACTTACGCCTTAACATTGCCTGGGAGTCTGTAATCACCATGGTGGATGATCATCTTCAGGTTTTTGGGGCGGGGCTGGTTTCCATCCAGGCTTTTCATCCCAGTACATATCATAGTATATATGGCCTGGAGAGTGGTTCATCACACAACACCATATACCCACGTATTGCTTCACCCGATTCCTGAATTTCTGTTCTCTTGCCTAAGCGCATGTTTCACCAGGAGTTAAAAACATTGCATGCATACTAATTAAGATTTCTTCTGAAAATTAAAAAATGGGGATTTGAAATTTTTGATGTATGCAAATATACCTTGTCAGTGAATCCACTGAAGGCATCTTGCAATGACAAGAAGTTGATAATTTTCACATTCTTGAACGAGCTGAACACTGTCTTGAGCTGTATTCGAATATTGTATGGAAAAATGATCAGTTCGATTATAAGGATTAATATCTCATTTATATATAGAGCTGTTTCTATGCAGTAACATACAGACAATGGAACTCAGAACTACTTCCATAAGGGAAAAAGGAAAAAGAAAGAGTTGGAACTCAAAATTATACAGGCACGAGGAAAGTTCAACATATTTAAGATGTAATTCTTCTTCAAATAGCAAGCATATTGCATGAATGACCAAATGCTCAGCAATGTCTCTTGCATTTTTCAACTTGATATCCCAAAAAATACTTTTTCTGGGTAGATGCCCTTAGTTCCTGATGAATCACATTCTGTATTTAGAATACAAATGATACTGTGAAATAAATGGATCCAAGATTGACTGCTACAACATTTTAAAAATCCTCAGATCGGTGTATAAAAATCAATTAGATGCAAGATCTTGGAATCACACAAATATGCAAAGTGACACTGTGGCATTAATGAGTTTACAATTACAAAATGGACTTGCAGCAGGATTACGTTAGATATGAATCAATCAAGGACAAAATTCAGAGTATGAACATACACAAGTCAAATTGGAGGTTTCTTCAACTTAATCCTATTATATAAACTAGAAATTGATGAGCTTGTTGAAAAAACAAAGTAAAAAAAGGACATAATTCATGTGAATTTCACAATATCCCGTTAAGATGTTTAGAAGAAAATTGGATCCAGAAAACCAATGACAGGATAAACAATAATTCCCAGCAAAAAGCTTCATTAGTTTAAGACTTACCTTGCCTATTCTACCAGGTTTAAGAACATCATACATAGGAAAGCTATAAATGAGTTACAGATGACAGCCTTCTCTTTCCAATTTGTGTATGCTTATTTATTTATTTTTTTTATTTTTTGAGGGAGGGGGTCCACTGCTCATATCACACTGCTTACAATTTGCACTCTGACCATCCCCTCTGTAGATGAAGCAGAAGGCAAAGAAAAGCTAGTGTTCACATCATCTATCAGATTGCTAATATAGAAGTGCATTCCACCATCTTAAGCATCTAATATGCTTCGTGGGAATAAATTTATTAGTAACATCCAACTAGCATGACCAAAGCTAAATATCTCGAGAGAAGCATCCGACAAAATGTAAAAAAGGCTCAATGAATGAGACTCTTGCCTTCTAGGTCGGTGGACAGTTGGATGTACTTAGACTTTAACATAACCACACTGCAGAAAAAGTTGTTTCTATGGTTTGAGACTTTAAGCTCTTGACTTTCAAGTTGAAATGAAGTATTTTAAATAAGCTTGTTAAATTCTGCAAGTTATGCTTTCACGGTATTTTCAGGGGTATTTGTGAGGCATTTTTACTAGCAGATATACTTTTGCGAGATTCTTGTGAGTTATTTTGTGAGCCAAATTTTAATGATGTCCATTATGCTGTACCAATGCTGCTGAGGAAGACTAAGCTGTTGCTGCTACTCATTTTGAGCTACTAAAGCACACATCAAGAGATAGGATGTGTCAAATCAGATCAGATCAGAACAAAGCAAGTGAAACACACATCAAATCGGTTGGATTTTGTGTCTGTTGCCACTAATGTCTACCAAACTATATTTGCTTGTTTACTTTTCAGTTAATCAGTTTTTGTACCTGTAACAATTCATGGCAGACCTTGTTTGTTCAGTTAGAAGTTTACTTGGTTTTAAATGATCTAGGTAGATTATATATATGCAGCCACTAGTGTATTTTGATTTAAGATCATGAAATAAACTCCCATGCAAAGCACATTCCACCATTCACTTGTTAATCACTATGTTTTCATCTCAGAACTGAACCTTTCCTTTTCTTTTAAAGTAGCCTTGCAATTTGTGTCAAGCATGGAATCAAATATTGATCGATACCGGCACATGCTACTCTAGCTAATTGTCCAACCTTTTCAAGTGTGATTTTTTATGTTATGTATGGTCATGCCAATATTATCATATCGATGATATATTACCACGAATTAGTTAATATATTCGATATTTGGCTCATATATCGGTCGATATTTGACTATTAAGGTATGATCCATAAAAAAAAAATTTCTTTCAATATATATATATCCAAATATCAATATATATTATCCGATATATCCGATACCGATATGACTTCGACCAATACCGAAACCAAATATTTTCATGGTATTAAGGCATATCCTCTGTTAAATTGATGCGTACTAATTTACAATTATACCATAACAGATTCAACTTAATATTTTATGATTTTTCAATGGTGATTTATGATATTTACCTCCTGACTTCTCAAATCATAGATGCTATTGAAATGACTATGAAGACAATTCTTTCAAGACAAACCACATGTATAAAATACCGTTTCTTCGCTGCTATGTTTTGGAAATCTTAGCAGGCCCGTTGAAGTTGAATAATTGGAAACCTGGCAATCTTTGGATCCATCCTGACAAAGTTGAACATCAAGCCAGGACTCCTTCACCTTGACAAGCAAAACAGAAAAAAAAAAAAAAAATCATATTCCAGGCTTCAAGCAAGGTGATGTTCTTTATTTTCTTCCTGTAAGATAGGATCTGTTGATGTTCTTATGCAAGTATACCTTGCTCGGCAGTGCAGGGTTGTCAAGGAAAGAATACTCTCTAATATCAATCCGTGGGCCAAACTCCTCTGATGATGATTCTTTCAACATTACATTCACCTGCAACGAATCACCACTAGATTACCATTACTATGACATGACAACTTGGATAATACACCCATATTGTTCACATTTGATTCAGAAAATACCATACACTATCAGAAGTACATGGTGCACAATTGCAAGCTCAATGGACAAACACATACAACAAGGAGCCTCTTGACAGTGGAAATCCATTCATCAACACAGAGAGAGAGAGAGAGAGACTAGGAAGCATAAGATAAGAGGATAATGGGAAACAGAGGTAGAGGGGGAAGGGAAGAAAGAAACAGAAAAAAAAGGCAGACGATTTTAGTACTACTCAATACTCAAGAATACTCGACTGACATCAGGTGGTTATCATGCAGCCTGTAAATAGGTAAAGGTAACTTTTGGGCAGACCATGCAACACTAAATGATATTGATGGAACCATGCAACAAAATACCTGCCAAAAACATATTGTATTAGCTAATATGTATCAGATTTTGAAACTACTAAAATGTGAAAGTAACTTCCATATTGTTCAATATGGCAATTACATACTGATTTCATCCTATAAGTGGCGTTATAGCCATTACATTAATGGTTTCAAAAATAGTATTTAGCCATAGTGTGTTAGACAATATCACTAATGATAACAAGTTTCTTGTTTCACAATGTGAAGATTTGTAAGAATCACTTGTGAAAAAAATAGTATTAAAACAATTTTAAATTTCTAAATATTTAGAAAGTCATTTAAATCCTAAGTTATTACTACTGTGGCGTTTAAGTTAATCAATAAAAGGCTTCCATGACAACGCTACTGCCACCACAATTGCGGCTGTGACCATTTTCAAGTTCCATGGATATAGCTAGAGGCTAAGTTGCTATTATAAACAACCATAAAACCCATTAGTCCTGCATACTTCAACAGACTATTATAAGCAAAGGTTCATTTGTTGTTCCAGTTATTAATAGTTATCTCTAAAATTATACCTAATCATTACACCAAAAATGGTCTTAACAAATAAATTTTCAACCTTTTTTATTAGTCTTGCTTTGAGGTATGTGCTGGTTTCCTTGGGAATGCCCTTAAAGTTCTCCATCAAGACAAGATAGAAAACTTGCAGGATATGCTCTCTCCATCAATCGTGCCTGTAGAGACAATTACAAGCAGAGTTGAAAGTCCTTCCAACTATAACTTGTTGCCACTCACCATAAGTGTAAAGTGTTTTTAATCCTTACAAAACTCTAGTTCTATTAGTCTCTCTCCAGAGCAAGTGCCACACTCCTTAGGTGTGCCTTACATTTTCCATCAAGTATGAAAGAAGCTTGCCAGATTATGCTCTGTTTAGTTGTCACGCTTGTACAAAGTTTCATAGTTTTTCCACATTATAAATTGTTATAGCTCTCTATAATACTACTTCTGGGGAAACAATTTGACCAAAGAAAATAATGTTCCATTTTTTCAAGTCTCACTCTGAAGAATGTCCCAGCCTCCTTAGGTGTGCCTTATGTTATCCATCAAGATACAGCAGAAACATTGCAATATCATGATAATACTACCGAGGTAAATTCTGATGAGACTTCAGCAGTCAACTTGTTTCTGAAATCATATAAACAAAACGCAAAAATATAACCGCATTCGCAAAGAGATTAGATAGACAAGAGGTTTTGAGCATATCGGACCATTGAGTTGCAGCATACAGAGTCACAAAGCATATGAGGTGTATTGTCACAGTCTAGTTTTAATTCAGTGGAAATCGACCATGCAAGTCAAGGCCAGCCTTTTCCAATTTGAGGATCCAAAGGTCTCGTGCTGATATTTACCGACATGCAAGAAGCAAGTCTTTGTGTTGTTAGGCTTATCTTTGAGTCTCCTACGCCTCTTTGTTAAGTAACTAGCAACATACCAATTGCTTTTTGGCTTCCAGCACACCTTTGGAGATGGTGCTTGCCCCATTCACAGATTCTTTAGCCTCACTCGGCACTTGCACACATAGGGTATTTTATAGCATCTTGACAAATGGAAAACCCTTGCTCCTAACCTTCATCAGAGATTCATTAGCCCACTAGTGTACACCACTTATGTCTGTAATGCTGTCCCTGACACTCGTCCTCTCAGGTCCAATGTCCTGAAATAATCCTAACACTTGTGAAGGCAACCTACTCCTTAACTCGTCTTGTCCAATGAAGCATAATTAGCATATACCAGCCCTTACGTCTCAACAAGTAGCATACTCAGTAAACTTAACCTTCGTGCTAGGTATCAAGGTGTCACCTTGTTCCATCCTTCCAGGGCAAGAGGCATCTGGTTGGTTAGAGGCACCAAGTGTAACTCTCACCAGAAAGGTCATTCTCTCAAGTATTATATAAGGTATCACATCCCAAAAGCATCCCGAGGGTTTAAACATCCATTCAAACAACTATCTGCACTAATGAGCCCTTTGGCCCTCACTAGAAAGTGTCCGCTCAGCATAGGGCATCATGAGGACTCTAGATTGTCCTCTAACATGCCCTAGAGCTTGTTCCCCATCAAAGGGTAGTTAACTTGAATGATATCTAGCACCTGACACTCTATAGCAACCCTAGGGAGTGGAGGGCTAAATGCCATGCAGTGTCGAAGATTTTATTCCATTTGGAGATTTCTATGAGTAGTTATTGAATTGCCCCAAACTATTATGATGGTATATCTCAATTAACCAATCAAACATTCAGGCCTAGACACGCTTCAATCCTCTAGGTGCTTGAGAAAATATATTATTTACTAGGGAGAACTCATTCACCTCAAATAACGATGAGAATTGGCAGTGTTGTCTCCACATACTAACAATGCTGACACTCCTGTCTACAATCCTTGACATAGTCCCATGTCACCGCCATGTCAAAGACACATCCATTGAGTCATAACACATCTCCAAGTGTTTGTTTAGAGCCTTATTGATGCAGGGAAGGGGAAAATAGGGAAAGGGAAGGAGAAGAAACTGAGGAGGGAAAGAAACAGATGGAGAACCAAGGGAAAGAGAATGAGAGATCACGGGGGAGAGAGAAATAGAGACCAAGAGGGAGGGGAAGAAAATCACAATCACTCAAATTTTATTCAATTCATCAATACTTACTCAAATAATAGAGTTAGGGTCCTTATATAGAAAAATTTTAATTTTTAAATAATTTAAAAATAAATATAATTTTCTAATTAAATATGACATAACTTCCTAAAATAAAAAAATAAAATCAAATAAAATCTTTACTAATCAAATAAAATCAAACTCTATTAATTTAGAAATAAAATCAAATATCTTCTAATTTAGAAATCAAATGGAAAATAAAATCAAATCTAATTTGGAAATAAAATCAAATCTCTTCATCCATGATATTCGTATCAATTCTTCTCGGGTGGCTGAAATTCGACCCCGTTGAGTAAAACTTTTGTAGTCAATTCCCTAACCACAAGATGAGTGGTTATGCAATTCTCCAAATAAGGTGACACTTCTGGTACCACTCCATCACTCCATACATCTACTAGTCCGCACACCTATTTGTACCCCTGTCCAATCAAGTGAGTACACAAGGTGGCAGTATGTGGTATAGACATGGCCATTCTGCTTGCAATAGTAGCTCCAGCTAATGGTTGATTCTAGATCTTTTGTGACATAGGGAATGGGTGGCAAGGGAAAGGCAGGAGAGAAGAAAGAAGGTGAATGGGAAGGGAACAAAGAGAGGTGAGAAGTAGAAGGAACAAGAGAGAAGAAAGACAATCGAGAAGGAGAAATGGGGAGAATGGGAAGGGAACAAAGTGAGGTGAGAAGCAGAAGGAATAATAGAGAAAAAAGACAATCACAATTTGATATAGGAAAAGGGAACCTAGCTCTGATACCAAATTTGATACAGGGAAGGGGAAAGTAGGGGAGGCGAAGGAGAAAAAACTAAGAGGAGGGGAAGAAACAGAAGGAGAACCAGGGGAAAGAAAATGAGATATCAGGAGAGAGAGAGAAGTCGAGACCAAGGGGGGAAGAAAATTACAATCACTCAAATTTCATTCAATTCATCAATGCTTACTCAAACAATAGAGTTAAGGTCCTTATATAGAAAAACTCTAATTTTAGCATAATTTAAAAATAAATATAATTTTCTAACTAAATATGGCATAATTTTCTAAAATAAAAAAAATAAAATGTTTATAAATTAAATAAAATCAAACTATACTAATTTGAAAATAAAATCAAATGGGAAACAAAATCAAATATCTTCTAATTGAAAATAAAATAAAATCTTTTCATCTATGATATCCGCATCACTTATGTCACGGTGCAACTCCCCCACTATACTGGCTCTTCAGCCATCTACTCACAAAACATAATATGTGGCAGCCTTACGAATAAAACTAGGGACATACAGGGAAGCACTCATAACATAGTTTTGACTTTAGAAAAATTTTATTGTAAGACCATCATTTTAAATTAAATGAATTTTAACTTTCAAGAATTATGCCTGTCACCACTTCAAGGATACATAACCAAAGATGGACCACTTTAATGCAAAAGCTGTTGTAATTTAAGTAAAGGGCAATAAACCAGTACAACATATACAAATTTGACACCTTCACTATACCTCAAATACATGATCCAGAGGACAGATAAAAGGTTGTCGTGTCATAGACCTTTCCAAAACTCCAGGATGTGGAAACCAAAGCCTATCCAACCTGCACCATATCGGGGGCATGACCTATAAATCACAGTAGAAGCTAACAAGGCATCAACATATAATCTTCCAATCAATTTAAACAATGGCTATGCTGCTGATTTTATCAAATCATTTCTACAATCGAATCAAACCATTAATGCAGCATTACATCTCAACCAATACAGTTGAAAATAATGAATTGAGAGATTCCATTTTGAGGGTTAGGCTTAGACATATACAACAGAGATATTCAAGAGAAGTAATCCAAATGCTTAAATTGTTCTCACCAGAGTACGATTTAACAGAGAAGCAATAGCAAGTGCTGTTCGTATCTGCTTTATCTGATAATCATTCACAGCATTAGTAACTGGATTAACAGATATAGATTTGAACTATAACAACTTATTGTATTAAATCTGGACATGCTTACTTGGTAATTAGCAAGTGCGAAGTGTGATTCAACATTGTGCTCCCCATCCAACAACAGGCTTTTTGGGATGGATGGCTTAAATGACAAGAAACCCCCTGCATTTCATTCTCCAGAATGTTAAATGCATATACTATTGTGGATATCGAAATCCCGGAAAGCAGAAACCAGAAGCTCACCTAAGATGCAAGTTTATGTTTGCCAAGGGTGACACAAACAGAAAATAAAATGAAAGAATATTATATGAAAACCATTATAATGGGGCCCTTTCTTAAAATAATTACCACAGAATAGAAAACAAGATTAAGTGTTCAACTTCAATAATTTGAACATTAAATGGAAACTAGAGAAGCAGTTTTGTTTTTTTCCAATTCTCCAAAGGAACGCATTATTTTCTGGAGCAGATTTTTTTACAGGGAAAGAATAATAGTTTTTTTCATACTTTTAATATGCTTTGGTCATAAAAACATTTTCCAAGGCACTAAAAAAATGTGGTATGGAAATAACACACTTTTTTCTATACTTATATTTGGTCTTTGAAAACAAAATAAAGACATTTTCCACTGTTCTAATAACATGAACCTTCAGTTTTTTATGGTTTTCCCATTGGAAAACAGAGACACCACGGTAAGGGTGAAGACCTGCCCTACTGTTGATGATGTACCACAGTACTAGGGCTTCCTCTGTTCTTAAATGCAATCTGCCAACACTCCTCACCCTGTCTATTGGTCAGCAAGTCATTCTGTCCAATGCTCCTCACCCTCTCTCCCTTCCACGCAGCAGGTACATCCTCTGCTTCTCTATCTCTCTTCTCCCTATCCATGGCTGTAGATCTTCATTCCATTCTTCTTTGCCTCTCTCTCTCTCCAATCTCTCTATTTCTTAATGGTGTATACAAATCTGCAGTGTTCAGTCTCACACCCTCCTCTCTATGCATCCTCCTCCCCTAGTTTTTGTGATATTTCTCATTGGAGATGTTTACATCAGTGCTTTTTTTAATCCTTTAAGTTTTTTTCTGCTCACTGTGACATGTTTTGATCTATAGAGATCTTTTACTTTGGGGGGGGGAGGGGAGGAGCGAAGTGACTTTTGGGATAGCATATAGATGAATTTATCCGTTTCAGCATTGGACATGACTGAAGTGACTTTTGGAATAGCATATAGATGAATTTATCCATTTCAGCATTGGACATAACTGTATTGGAATCATCTGTGTCGACTCAATGTGTAGTATCATATGCAAATTGAATCAGAACCTAGGAGCATATATCGGCCGATATATTATCAATACGGTAATATATTGTGATTTTTTTTTACGAGATCGGAAAATTTCAGTATCAAGAGTCTAGACCAATTTATATCAGCTAATATTACATACAATGGATAGCATAGATAATGATGCTATGCAAGAGAAAGTTGGAGTAGCCTTTAAGACAATGAGAGACATGTTTGAAGTTGTTGGCATTCAGACTACGATATTTTAATGCACTAACCCCCCGTTTGGTTGGCTCCTTTTTCCGAGAGGAATAAATACTCCTCCGTTTGGTTACAATTTAACCGGAAATAAATATTTCCGTGGAAATATTTATTTCCAAATATGTGGAAATAGTTATTCTCTCTCATTTATTATTATTATTATTATTATTATTATTATTATTAGTAGTATTAGTATTACTATTATTACTATTATTATTATCACTATTCCCACCTTATTCCTCATACTATTCTACAAACCAAACAATGGAATACTAATTCCCACATTATTCTATTCTAACAACTAAAAATGGAAATAACAATTCCAACTTTATTCCTATCATATTCTATTTCCTGGGAATAAATATTCTATTCCCACCTTATTCTATTTCAACAACCAAACATACCGTGAGAGTTTAGCAGGGGGAGGGAAGAGAATGGGAGGCAGACCCTTCACCTTATTTGGGAGTCTCAATAAGGAGAAAGAGGTGAATGGTGTTCTCTCTTCCAAAAGTCACCATTCTCCTTTGTTCTCTCTCAATTTGAGGCTGGTTTCTTTTTCTCTCTCTGTTTTTTTGGGTCTTAATGAATGAAATGAACCCCTGAATGAAGTGAAAATCTCCCCGCCCTTTTACTAAACCATGGGGTATGGGATGTGGTTATGTCAATGATGGCTCTGAAGATCCCCAAGGTTACTTTTGGGTTTGGGAAAATATGTTGGCATAGGAATTTGACATTAGAAAAGTTGCAGAGGGGGTTTACAGTTACAATAGATGGTCTCTTTTGTACCAACAAGGCCATAGCTAGTTGGTAAAGGTTGCCGCCTTTGGACCAATTGATCTCTCGTTCCATTCCCCCAAACCTTACCTAGTAAAATGAGGGGAAAAAATAGATGCTTCTTTTGTAAATCTGATTTGGAGTCCACAACATTTTGCTTCATTATTCTTCATTATTGTTATGTCAGAAAATCATAGAGCTCTCTTAGTATTTTGGTTCTTGAGTGTCAACTGTGTATGTTAAGGAAGAAAAATTAGCTTGGGAATGGTTCCTTAGACAGAAGGTCCTATTGTCAGTCATATGACCTGTTTGCTTGAAAAGACACGAAGGTTGCTTTTTAACAGTGCATCTTCCCCGCACCTGATTTTGATATTGGATGGTTGCACCAGCTATTCTTCAGAACAAGAGCTTTTCTCCTGCATTTCATGTGAAAATTTGGACCTTTTGCATGAAGGATTTTATGCTCTACAGTTGTTTTCTTCTTCTTTTACGTGCTGCCATTAGCACATCAATCTTCACAGTAACAAAACAAATTCCATATTGCAATGCTGTCATTGCTCCTGACTATTGGTTACATAGCCCATAACTTGGTGTTAGAGAATGAAGATATAATCACAAACTAAGATTTTAGATATAAAATATTAGTAATTTCAATCTTAGATTTGATGTTATCTAATTCAAATTACAATTTAGGACTATTCTACGCATTCAATCATCTATAATGAAATTTTATTCTGTTAATCTTATTACAACAGTATATTTAATCCTTAAGGATCTAAAACTGGGTATTTTCAAGTATAATTCTTCTGTCTGACACAAAATGGGCTCTTCACAGGGATGCATTCTTTAGTGATTTTGTAGACAACCAACTATATCAGCTAGAGTTCTTAGAAGACTAGCATTTTTCCTCCATCCCACAGAAGGAAGAACTCGTGTAACAGCAAGAATCTCCAAAGTTAAGTTCCCAAGATCTCACACCCATAAAAAATATAGTGATACAAATTTATAATCTAAAATCAAAATTTTAATATCTATATTCAATGTATATTAACAGAAGACAAATATGATAAATAAAATAACTAGAAACATTAATGAATTTCAATAATATGTAATGTTAGACGCCAAAATTAACATCTTCGACCTTAAATATTACATTGGCAATCCCTATGTTCAGGAAATGTTTAGAAAGATACCAACAAGCACGCCACAAAATGTTATGTGCATTGTCTACAATAACAGTAAAAGTCGCAATACCTCATTTCTCTAGTCAAATTTTTACCTCAGTAATTGTTGCACTAAAGTAATTACAGCATGTGAACTGGCCTTTCTATGAATATTCAACTTCAGATTGATGGCAATAAGCAGAGTCTAAGAAAACATTCCACCATTGATCCAACTATTTTCTATGTCAATTATCTCGTAAGGATTGCTTCTCAAAAATGGAACGAAACTTATTCCTTCATCACCGAAGAATTTCAGGCACAAAATACAAATGCTTGTTTTTGGCAATTAAAAGCAAGCAAAACCATAGAATTGAGTCTGTAGAATTGGAACAAGATACTAGAGAAAAACGGTTACCATGTAAAACCAGGAATAATGTAGGTGGATTTCCATTCGTTGGATGCTGGAGAACGAATTCCTCAGGGACTTTACTGCAGATAAAGGTGCACAATAAATAAAAGCACTGTAAACAAGTAGACTCCAACTAAGCCCAAGAATATAATCAATGAAAAATAATTTCTGGCACCTTAGAGCCTCAGTGCCCAAAATTTGCTCACGTGGAATCCACCCATCAATATTCATCAGATCTAACCAGTGACCAATAATGTCCAAAGAAATTTGGAGATCCCAACGCCTATTTGCATAATTTAAAAAACAGTAGTTAGCATAATATTGGTTGAAACTTCATATTAAATACATAGCTGAAGATGCAGCTGAGGGCTGATCATCCATAGATATGTAATGAGATGGGTAGCTAACCATATCAGCAGCTGATGGAAACCTTCATCCCATAAAAATCCTCTTGGAAAGTAGGAGCGACTAGGGACTGCTGTGTAAAGCTCCTCCGGCCAATATGAAATATAATCATTACCATTCAACTGCAAGAGTGAAGAAAAACTGTATGACATTGTCAGATACCAAGATTTATAATGGCCAAACGTAACTTCCAATCATACCAATATATGGCACTTTCATTTGCAATGAAGTAAAAACAAATCAAGCAACAGCCAATTGAAAAGGAAAAAGAAACTAAGAATGCATGGCTCAGCTTCAACAAAGGAAACAGGAAAAGGAATCAAAAAAATGTTGAATGAAAACACTCAAGTGTGTCATTGATTTTATGGGAAATGAAAAGGAAACACCAAGTATTTGTCTCATGAAGTTTTTCTTTGCTTTTCTTTCTTTCTTTTTTTGGTGATAGTGTCCATGAAGTATTAAAAACACCACAGGGATACTATCATTGCTTTGAGAATATTCTTTTCCAGCTATCTCTTAATATGTATTTCCATGCTCTGAGCATCCAAAGCACAATGGATTTAGATGCCAGAGCTTTCTATTTATTAACTTCATGTGCTTGAACAGTACCCTAGATGTCATTCCTCGTCTCTATTGATTCCGTCTTTAAGTAAAACACCAGTCTTCATTCGAAATTGGGAGGCAGAAGGGGGGGAGAGAGTGGGGATAAGCAGTAGCATCTTCACAAAAACGATTCATGGTTTATACCAGTATTATACCTCTAGCATATGCATCAGTATCTGGAATTGTCTCTCAATAAAATAAATCAAGAAATGTTGCCTTCTACCTAACACTAGTATTATACAGCTTTTCAAAGAGGTTCTTGATAATAACAAGAAAACAACTCTGAGAAACTTACATCAGATGCTTTTGGAAGAGAGATCTTTGACTGGCCATAAAAGTAGCCAATGCCACCCAGCAAGTTACCAACAGCCGCCTTGCCAACAAGAATGGTCTCAGAATCAAGCTGAAACACAATTACAGAAACATTAGAACTTTCCTGAGGAAGAAAACTCAGCAGAATTATATCTTAAATAGGAGGAAACATTCCATCAGTGTAATGACTTTGTCCGTATACCCTGCTGAATTTGGGGACTTTTATTTTCCCCACAATTTTCACAAAAATGTTTGCACAACGTATCAGATATATTTTGCTTACAAGAAAACAAAAAGGATATAATTGACAACAAAACAACAAATGGCTCAAAATCGCAAAAGTTACCATAAAGTACTTGCACAAAGTAACTGCATCTTTTTTCCGGGATGTTTTATCACTCAAAAGAAGTTTCTTGCTTGCTTGACAACCAGGTTTTGATACTTGATATTCAAACAAAACTGACCTTTCCCACCAAGCTATGTTGGCTACATGGATTCTTCACCCCCGTTCAGCTTTGTTGTAGGATGCCCTCTGCTAAGTTATAATGTGCACGACCATGCCCGATAGTTATCTTCAACCTTCTCTTTAATCTTCCTCTGCCTCTTCTGTAACGAACTTCTTCAAAGATCTCATATCCCCTGATAAGCACATTATGCAGACTTCACTTTACACGGCCAAACCACCTTAAACACTTTTCGTATTTTTTATGGGTGCCACACCAAAATTTTCCCATATAATATTGTTTCAAATCCTATCTTTTCTTGTATAAACACCATGGAGTGAAGTATTAGACAATATACAAAATATTGGCCAATATATATGAGTATTGAGCTCCTCATATACAGATAATTTCCTGATACCGAGGCAAATTTGAGAGATGCTGCGTACTAGGATATAATGTCCGATATTTTCCCTCCTATTCGTTTTGTTCTGCTGCAAAAACAATCATCATCCAATATGTCCAATGTAGATACAAATGGCCTAATACTGCAGTGATTGATATTGATAACCATATTTTTCATCCATGATAAACACACATCTATATTTGCATCTTTATCTATGTTACTGCCCTTTTTTCACATGTTGGCGTCTAACCACCAAAGAATCCGGTCTGCACAATATGGTTGGCATAATAACCACCTCACTATTTTTCTTTAAGTTTGAGTATATTCTTTGGTCACTCAGAAGTCCAGGAGCATTTCTTAAACGTCTCCAACTTGTTTCAATCAAATGAATAATATCCTCTTCTTGGCCAATTCTTTTTAAATCATTGATCCAGCATATTTGAAAGCAGTCCCTCATGGGTAGGCTTTCGCCTCCAATCCCCCACTCTCCACCATATACTTATCTATTGTTTCTCAACTTACAGCCAATATATTAGCTTTTGTTCTATTAATTCTAAAAGTTGTAGCTTCCAAAGCCTTTCTCAAACTGTCCAACTTAGCATTAACGTCCACTAATATTATATCCACAAAAACAGTTATTTACAAAAAGCATGCACCAAGGTACATGATGAATATGGTATGTCATTTCATCTATGACTAATGCAAATAGATACAAGTCTAAAGCTAACTTAGATGTATCCAATGGAAACTCCTTGTTTCTGTGAAGTAATCCATAACATTTCTCTTGAGACAATACTGTATAGTTTCTCTAAATCAATAAACATTTTATGAACATACCGTCTTTTCTTAAACTGCTTGGCTGGGAGCCTTTATAAATAGCTGTCATATTGGATCTGCTTCGCATGCCTCCATATTGGTTCTATGATACACCTGTCTCACCACAGCATTCTTTCAATAAACCTTTCACAAGCCTTCATAGTTTAGCTCATTGACTTGATACCTCTATAATTGTTGCAACTCTATATATCCTAAATTTCTTTGTATGAGGGTGCCAACGTGCTCATTTTCCACACATCTGGCATTTTCTTGCTATTTCAGATTTCGTTAAACAATCTAGTTAACCACAAAATTTCCTTGCCCCTATACATTTCAGAGATTCTACCAGGGAAACCATTTGGTGCAACCTCCTTCCCTATCTCCATCATCTTCAATGCTTCTTTTACAACTTATATTTTGAATAACCAATAACAAAGCAACTAGATTTACTTCAGTAACAAGCTCTCAAGCATTGTCGTGTTCTCCCTACCTCAAAAAAAAAAGGAAATAGCATGTCACAACCCGGGGAAGTGCAATAAATCCAAAGACAAACCAAATCATTACTCATTATGCTTCCATTTTGCAACCTTGATATAACAAATGGCACACACACACACACAAAAACACACAATCATCAGATATTATCTATTCCATAATACATCCCATACATGTCACCAATACTAAAAAGATTTTAAGATCAAACAATTATATATGAAGTTCCACCAAATTAGCAACAAGTCTTTAAATAGTACATTATGAACCTCCATGGCTCTTCATTGCACAGGTCACTAAAAATCTGAAAACGGAGAGGATGTAAAGATGAGCCAAAAGCTCAGCAAATTTATATATAACCCATGGGATGAGGATAGTAATGACAAGCAATTTGATATGTTTCCTATATTAATATGTTATCCAATTGTGCTTTTTGTAAACTTGATTAGAACAAAGCTTTACCCTTTCCTTTTCGTGGTAGTCGTGCATCCACAACTTCTAAAATTGTTCATATTGATGCATGGGGAATAAGTCCAGTCACATTGCATGCTCAGTACATATATTTAGTTATGTTCATTGATGACTACAATTGCCTTATTAGAGAATACTTTATTCGTTCAAAAGATGAAATATTTTATGTTTTTCAAGCTTTCACTGTTTTTATTGAAACACAATTTTCCAGATGCATTAAAATCTTACGATCTCATCCGGGGGGAGTATATGTCACATAATTTCCAAGCTTATTTAACCACAAAGGGTATCATTTTGCAATGGTCTTATCCTTATACCCCTCAACAAAATAGGGTAGTCAAACAAAAGAGTCATCATCTTTTGGACATTATTCGTACCTTATTGATTAAATCTTCTATTCCTACTAAATTTTGGGTCAAAGTACTATCTCAGATGTTTATTTAATTAATCAGTTGCCCTCAAATTTTACAATATGACTCTCCTTATTCTCGTTTGTTTGACATTACTCATGAGTATCACTCTCTTCATATATATGATTGTGTGTTTTGTTCACTTGCCCCCAAATGAATGTAGCAAGCTTGCCACCCAGGCTATTAGAGGTGCATTTTTGGGGTATACTACTTCTCATAAAGGGTTTGTGTGTTATAATTCAATACCAACAAACTCCGAATTTCTTATCATGTGATCTTCTTTGAAAACCAATATTTCTTCCAAGTCCATATTATATATGATTCCGTCCGGTTAGGCTTCCTACTTCTAAACATCTTGTACTATACAATGATTTAAGCCAGGGCTTGTGTAAAATATACGTCACCCCACTGCTTCTATCTGACACTGATCCACCGCTGCCTAATCCTGCTACACTTGAACCTCAATGGTTACTCGACCACTCGATAGGTATGATTTCTCTTATATAGCTCTTCAAGCAACTTTGGATACAACTTTTGTACCTTCAGTCTTCTCTCAAGCATCTTTAAGCATGTGGGTAGCAAGCTATGCAAGAAAATTTTTGAATTTTTTAGCAAAATAATACCTAGTATATTGTACCATGACTTATAATAGTCAAACCTATTTGATGCAAATGGATATATTCCATTAACCTACGGTAGGATGGGAATATCATAGCTATGCGAACTGTTATTGCTATTGCTACTGCAAAAGTCGATCTATTCAATAGATGGATGTGAAAAATGCTTTTTCTACATGGGGATCGCAATGAAGAAATCTATATAACCCCCCTCTTGACATGCTCATTTGTTTCACCTAAGAAGCTTGTTGGTTGAAGCGATCTTCGTATGGGTTAAAATAGGCACCGAATGCTTGGTTTGAGAACTTTCATAAAACTCTTCTTGATTTCCAATTTACTCAAAGTTAGTATGATTCTACTCATGTTATGGTATTTTTTTGATTTAAGGTGCTCCCTACTCTTATAGGCACACTTTCACCTCAACACAAGTACATACAAGAGAATATTACAATAGTTGGTCTTTAGTCAAGAAACTCAGATTTTACACCTATGGAGGTCAATTTAATACTCTAATAAGTGGAAGGACAATTATTATCAGATCTATATGTGAATAGGCAACTAGTTGGCAATATGAATTATTTAATAATCACCAAGTCAAATATTTCTTTTGTAGTTCAGTGGATAAGTTAATATATGTAGGCACTTTGACACTCAAATCTGGCTGTAGTATGACATATAGTTCGATATTTAAACGGTACTTCTGGTTGTGGGTTATTTTTTTCCTATAAGATCCACTATACAATTGATGGGCTATAGTGACACAAATTGGACTGGATGTGCAGATACTCGATGTTCAATTACTGGCTAGTACATGTTTCTGGGAAGTCAGGTTATTTTTTAGAAGAGTAAGAAGCAAAATTGCGTCTTAAAATCTTCCACCGGGCCAAAGTATTGTGATATGTTCTCAACTTGCTCTAAGATAGTGTGGCTTAGGAGACTGTTAGGCAAGCTTGGCATTCCTCAACTTTATCCTACCCTACTTCATGCTAATAATATTAGTTTTATTCAAATTGCATCCAATATGGTCTTTCATAAAAATACAAAATATATTGACGTCGATTATCACTCAATTCGTAAAGAGTATCATCATCATGTGATTACTCTTCCATACATCTCCACCAACCTTCAACAAACTAATGTGTTCACCAAGGCTCTACCACGACAACAACATTAGTTTATGATTGAAAAATTGATATTTCTTAATCAATCAACATCAATTTGAGGGGGATATCAAGCGTATTAACATGTACATAACATTGAGTTTCTATTTTAGCAGATGCCAATTACCTATAACTAAGGACAATTTTAGTTCTACAGTTGTACCATTCAGTTCTTGGTTGATTGTACTTTATCCTCTTCCTCTTTCATGTCTTGAGATACAAATCCAAAACCAACAAACAGTATTGCTATTGAGTATTCAAGCTTCCCTCAAGAATGGTCATATAGTTCTTATAATACAGGATCATGCTTCCTCATGATAAAATAGTACCTTTAAGATTTTGATGAGCCACTGTTATACATTATTAAATGATGCTCCCTTTTCTTCCAATAAGTATTAGCCACCACGAGATCATAAGCCACATCCAAAAAAATAAAAAAATTTGTAATGTCATAGTTTTGAGTGTGGTTAGTAGTAGTACATGATTAGATATATGTTTAATGCATGTTTTTGAGGTTTCTATATGCATATGCATATTTACAATTTTAAATATTTGAAGAAATTTGAGGGGTTTTGTCGGATGACAACTTGATTCCTCCTCGAGCCAAATTTGTCCAAGGGGTAGTGTGTTTACAGTGCAAGTTGAGTCTCAAGCAATTTGGTTCCAAAGTATTTCACTGGACTTTCACGTGAAGTTTGTGCAAGTGAATTGGTAGCAGAATGTTTCGCATGGGTTTTGTGAGACTTTTTAGCTCGAGCAACCAACAAACATTTTATTCTTGAGTTTCCTCATTGTTCTAGTTTTGCCATGTCATTTTTAGTAGCCAATTAGATGATTACACGGCTTAAAAGCAGGTCCAATTACAGTCATTGATCAACCCTAGCTTGACAAATCACTAGCATAAGAAGGATTGAGCTGTATGCTTGAGGTGCTTGTGTTGTATTTGTGAGTTGAGATGCTTTCTCTACTCACTTTAAAACAGTACTTCTGAGAGCAAAAGGAAGAAAAGAAAGTGAAGGGATCAATTGCTTGGTGTTGGAAAATCTCAAGAATCTCTTTCCAAAACTTAATATTTTATAAGGAAAGTGAGTTCCATTATTTCTTTTCCCTTCCTACTGAGTTTTTTCTAAATTTTGTAGTGAGTTCCTTTCCTTGTGTTGATTCCTATGTTTAAGTTTGATGTTTCGTTACATATTTTGATTTCCATAATATGAAATCTTTTGTTTAATGTTATTATGGAAGCATCCCTAATGTAGAGATTTGATTTGGAACCTTAGAACCATTGTGTTTGATATGGAAAATCAGTTGTACATGTCCATTAATATACATTTTAGAAAGGCTTGATTGTCCCCATCCACGGGGTATATAGATGGAGTTGGGCCCCATTTATAAGGCGTAAATGTAAATGCTTGACCCTCCTGTTTGACATGGGGTATACACGTTGGTCATAAATCCATGGGGTACACATGGGGTATAAATATATAAGGAAATCTCATAAAAAATCAACTCAGCACAATACTCAAGAAAATAGACCTCAGTACCCACAATCTAAAATAATATGTTGGAAATGCAAAAGGCTTGGTCATAAATCCAACCAGTGTAAACTTAAAAAGAAGATATATGAATTATTCAAAGATGATGAGAAATGTGTAACAACCTAGTCTTCTTATTACTTAGTGATTCAGAAGAATTTGAATATCAAGTTGAAGTTGAAGTAAATGAATTGTATGAAATTCAAGAAAATGAGTCTAGCAACTCTTCCTCTTATCCCGAATCTGAACAAGAATAACTCTATGAATCTCAACATTTATGTGATTGTAAATTATAATAATTACATATGTTAAAAACTAAAGATGAAAAAGAATTTTTCGTTGACATCATAAATAAAATAGAAGCTCTTAAAATTAAACAACAATATTATCTAAAATTAAAAAATCTATTAACTCAAAAACAAAGATATGAAAATCCTGAACCTTTTAGCCTAAAAAAGTATTTGAAAAATATTCATCTCAATCATTATTCAAACAAATAACTACTAAAAATTTACAAAATGAGATCAAACAATTAAAAACTAAAATAAAAAACTTAAAGAACCAATTACAAGAAAAAAAATTTAATGAATTACAATTGGATACAAGACTCTTGTTACTAAAATCCAAGATACTTACACCAGTAGCAAATGAGCCATCAACATCTCAACAATCACCAATCCAAGAAAGTCACCACCAAACTAAAGAACAATATCTTCAATTAATTATAAAAATAAATTTCCAAAAATGGTATTGTCAAATTACACTAGTTATCAATAATAAATTTAATTTAAAGTTAATGGCCCTATTAGATACAAGAATTGATCAAAATTGTACACAAGAAGGATTAATACTTACAAAATATTATCAAAAAATCACTGAAAAATTACATAATGCAAATGGATCCAGATTAAATATTAATTATAAACTAAAGAATGCTGCGATTTCTAATCAAGGTCATTGCTTTCGTTCCACCTTCACCCTAGTTAAGGATCTTTAACAATACATTATACCAGGAACTCCTTTCTTTACTTAAATTTACCCCATTACTGCCTTAACTGGAGGCATAAATACTCATATTTTAGGTAATCAAATCCTCTTTCCTTTTATCCATCCTATTAAACAACGAAAGATTTAGGAATTACAAGATGCATCTATATATAGACAAATAAATGCAATAACTAGCAAAGAAAAACAAATACAATATTTACAAAAAGAAATAGAGTTCAAAAGAGTAGAACAACAATTAGAAAACCCTATTATACAACATAAGATTATAACTATTCAACAATTATTCGAGAAAGAAGTATGTGCTAATCTCCCTAATGCTTTTTGGGATAGAAAACAACACCAAGTAAGCTTACCCTATGAACCAGACTTCCATGAATCACAAATACCCACAAAGGCTAGACCTATTCAAATAAACCAGGAGCTATTATGGTATTGTAAAAAAGAAATCCAATATTTATTAGACAAAAAATTAATTAAACCCTCTAAATCTTCCTGAAATTGCTCTACTTTCGATGTTATAAAGCAGGCAAAAATTGAGCAAGGAGTCCCAAGATTAGTGATAAGTTATAAACCCCTTAATAAAGTACTTCAACGGATTAGGTATCTAATACCTAATAAAAGAGACTTAATTAATAGACTATATAATGCAAATATATTTTCAAAACTTGATATGAAATATGGATTCTAGAAAATCCAAATAAAGGAACAAGATAAATACAAAATGGCATTTATTGTACCATTTGGTCATTATGAATGGAATGTAATGTCATTTGGATTAAAAATTACACCATCTGAATTTAAAAATATTATGAAGCAAATATTCAATCCATATATGCAATTTATTATTGTTTACATTGATGATATATTAATTTTTTAAAAAACATTAAACCAACATTTTAAACATTTACATCGGTTTCTAAATATTATAAAACAAAATGGATTAGTTGCTTCCTCCTCAAAAAAAAAAAAAAACTATTTCAAACAAAAGTTTGATTTCTAGGATTAATATTTACAACATATTATTAACCCTATCAAAAGATCTACTGAATTTGCAAACAAGTTTCCCAATGAAATTAAAGATAAAAACCAATTACAAATATTTTTAGGATGTCTCAACTATATAGCAGATTTTATTCCCAAACTTAGACAAATATACAGACCTTTATATAAAAGGCTCCAGAAAAATCCTCCAGCATGGATGGAGGAACACACTAACATAGTCAAAACTCTTAAACAGCAAGTCAAATACTTACCTTGTTTAGGCATTCCTCAACCAAATGCATCATTAATAATAGTAGAAACTGATGCCTCTGATATTGAATATGGAGGCATCCTTAAGCAACAATTAGGCACTAAGACACATAAACAAATCATCCGTTTCCACTATGGCTTGTAGCTAGAATAACAAAAGAATTATTCAATAATTAAAAAAGAAATCTAATCTATTGTTTTATGCATCTCAAAATTTTCCGATTATTTATATAATAAAAAAATTCTTTTAAAAATTAATTGCAAAGCTGCCAAAAATGTTTTACAAAAGGATGTTAAAAATCTTGCTTCTAAACAAAATTTTGCTCGATGACAAGTTATATTATCTGTTTTTTATTTTGATATTGAATTTATTAAAGGATCTTCAAACTCTTTACCTAATTTTTTAACTCAAGAAATTTTACAGGGAAACCATGCCTCCCAAGGAAGCCAAGAACAAAACCAAAGCTACCCAACCTAAAACTATCCAACCTCCAACAACCCGAGCTAAGCAATCAGTTAAAGACTATACCATGCCTATTCCCCAAAAACCTATCCCAATATGCAATCAATATGCAACTCTCTAAGATTATCCACCTCTGTCCTTCAAAGATGCTATTCAAACTAAGCCAGACCAACCATCATCTTCATCCTCAACCACCACTGATAAACAAACTGACCCATCAAATTATATAACCAAACCATTAGCCACTCGTGTAGCCATGACTGCTCTTACCCAGCAACCTCTACTCAAAGACCTCTTGACCATAACCAACCACATGTTTTATGATAATTGTTTATTCAACACCTTAAATTTTCCTAAAACACAGCAATATTATGAATTCATTCAAATAGAATCCGGATTTATTGAGCTCAAACACCATCGTAACCCCAGGACAATTCCATAGTTTACTCTATATGCAAGATCCTCAGGGTCAGACATGCCACTAAGCTTGCCTTAACTCCCAAGGATACTAAATCATTTGCAGTACATTACTATCCTCTAGGATATAATTATCAGGATTTCAAAGATATTTGGTACAATGCTTTTTATTTACGTTCTTATTCCCATTAATAGTTTATCAAATTTGATAAATTATGTCCTAAGGAATTACCCAACTAGTTCATGGAATGATGGCTTTATTTTGGTCCCATTCCTGCCATTTATCCACCAAATTCATTCATTGACAGCCAATTCTGTAATGTGGCTGAAGTTGACTAGGGTCACTTTTATGACTCATTTTTTAATGGATAAAAAACCTGTTATTATAAAAAGACAATCTGTACAATTAGTAACTACATCAATCTAACTAGATATGGTGGTTTCCATAACCAAAAAGTTTATAGGCATTGGTATTGATGGGTATACTATAGTTGGGCTGGCCCATGGTCAAAGAAGGCCCAAAAAGCATGTTGGACGGTCAACTCAAATGATGACCCAACAGGAGGCGAAGGCCCAAATCCTGAAAGGCCCAATACGGTCAACACCAGCGTTGATCGTCGAGACGGCAGCAGGTGGCCAACTTGCGCACAGACAGTCAGCCCGAGCGTTGACCGGAAGTACTATAGCAGCAGGCCCAAAAAGGCGATAAACCTGCTACGAGCCAGACCCAATTTGACAGGCGAACTCATGCACGAAAAGCAAAGATCCTTTCATGATTACACGCTTTCCTAAAAGATGATCTTCTCCAAAAAGGCGGCAATGAACTCGGCGCCAATATTGGAGTCAAAATGGCCACAAGAGCATGAAAGAGATGAGATGATTTGAATATCCGTTGCACTGTTCAGAAGGAAAATGATCCATTAAATCACGCCTGTCAAGCCCACCAACTCAGAGAAGGCCGCCATTGCCAGTCCAGAAGAACACGCCACCTTGCGCAGAGAATGTGGCTTTCCTGCTATCCATATAAGCTTGAAGTCTTCATTCTGGAAGACAAAAAAACAAACGCTCTAATATACGCTCTGAAACAAGGCTCTAAAACAGAAGCTCTCTTGTACACACTCTCTAACTTGCCTTCAAAAGAACATTCAGAACACACTTTCTGGAACAACAAAGAGCCTTCATACAGTCTAACTCACGAACGCTTACAGTGCTTGGGCAAAGACTCTCTTTCTCTTTCTCTCTGCATAAGCGTCCATCATCTAATCCCACCAAAGGCCTCCAGATTGCAGGAGACCTTTCCGGCTTT
>JAOVVI020000354.1:0-33831 GCA_028571085.2 Nepenthes alata
TGTGGAGGCTGACGCCGAGATCACAGTTGAGGGGAAGTTGCCGAAAGGTAAATGATAACGGTCGCCAGTTAGAGGCGAAGGGTCCCTACCACAAGGTCGTGAGGGAAAGTTTGTTGGATTTTCGGTTACTCATTTGTGGAAAACAAATGAAAAGTCATCGAAGGTTTTTATAATGTTTGTGCGAGAATCAGAGTGTTCGTGCGCTGTTCGCGTGTGTGGCGAAGGACCAGGAGGCAAGATCAAGTCGGGCGCTTGAAAAGCGCTCGAGCACCAATTCCAGATTGATGGAGGAATGTTGGTGCACACCTCACGCTCGAGCGGTGTAGAGGCGTAGATTCCACACTTGGTGTGCTCGCCGGGCGCTCAAGCACAGATTCCAAGACCGATGCGCACGATTCGTGCTCGTTGGGCGCTTGAGCATCAATACACGGCTCATACATTTTAGGGCTATGATTCTGAAATTTTTATCCATAAGGGGCGCCGCACATAGAGAGAAAAGGAAGAAGTTCAACATCTGGTCAAGTTCCGATTTGAGTTTTGTTCTTCGCAAAGATCTGATATGTTGTTATGAAGATAATTCTAGAAACATATTTTCATTTGGTTGCTTTTTTTCTCATTGTATTTCTCTTATGGGTTGCCAGGTATATTGAGAGGGGGTTGTATTCAACCATTCTTTACTCGGGTTCGAAGTGAAGGGATTTCAGATGGAGTTCTTGTAACCGGCACTATTTATAGTAGATTTGTTCAGAGTTTGTTCCGTAATTTTTTCCTTAGTTGAAAAGGGTTTTCCACGTTAAAAATCATTGTGCATTGTTTGTTTCTTGTACTCACAAACTTGGTGGCTGAAGGTTGACGGGGGGTTCGAGTTCGTTCCGCTGCGCCGGGTTGAGTGTATCTGGGTGTTGAATTCCCAACACTATCATCTTCAACTGTGCCACAATTGTAATCACAACCATTGGTCATCTCACACCATCACCTGCTCCCATCACTTTATCACCAATTTCATAATCCATAGATCTCTCTCCTCCCTCTATCTCATCTCTATTTTCCCCATCCCTCAACCTTTTTCGCAACCTTTGAGATTTGCCATCATTTACCTTGGTCCCACACTTGATGCACCACGAGACAAATAAGTTTCTTCTCAAATTTGAGGCCCTTATCTAGTATGCTCCACCTTTAAATTAATTAGCAAATTACTTGTTATCCTTCCCAAAAGTTCTATCATTACCAAAAGCAAAGAAGCATAGACACTGATATGGGATGTGAGACAAAACAACTATATGCTGAAACATTAATTTTCTAAAAATGACATGATATGTTGCAAACATGTTACCTAAAATTTATATTTTATTGATAAATATAAGGGTATAATTGATCAAGAACGTAACTTTATACTAAATTATAGAAAATATATATTTCTTGAATTCATCATCCAAGAAAACTTTCAAGAAGAAACATGGATGCAAGGGATTTAAAATAAAATAGTTTTGTGATAGCATGTCTCACATAATGTAAAAAAGACAGTAGTAAAGATTTTTTATTATTTCTAAATTATAAAACCACTCCATTGTACTTTAGTTTATATTAAAAATCTATTTTTTCTTTTTTATTCTTCTTTTTTCTCCTTTTCTTTTCTTTTTCTTTTCTTTTTGGCAAATTGTAAAATAGTTCAATGTATTCAAGAGCATGTCAGAACCAAAAGGAAAAATAATAAAATATTTTGGCATGTGTCAAATAGTATTGACCAAGTGTATCAGACACCAACACGCTAGCTCAAACGGCATGTCAATGCTTCTTAGCTAAAAATGAACACTAGAGAGAGAGAGAGAGGGATGATTAGCAGTGAAAGGACAACTTCCAGCAGTGCATCATCATTCACTAACATCCAGAAGCTCTACACCTCTATTCCATCTCCTTCAAAAAGCAAGACAAAATCCCTCCCTCAATTACCATCCACCAACAAACAAGATGCCAATATGGATTTGTTCACATCATCAAGATGGCATGGATAGCAACGAAACATCTATATTGGTGTTTATAATTAGTGGCTAGAAGGGTGAATTGGCATGCAGTGGTTGATGGCATTAGACCCACTGATCAACCACAGCATTTCTCCTTTGTAGCTATTGGTGTGTTGTCTGCAAATGACACAATTTAGGTGAGGGTAATGGGCAAAGGTGGAAGAATAGCAATCTTTAGCTTAATGGTAGCGGTTGGTAATGGTTGACACCTTCACAGCGGTTGGCTTCCATCTCAAGTGCGACACCACAGTTATATCAATGAAAACTGGAACATGGTGACATTAATGGTTAGTGGTACACCAGTACTGAAAAACTGAGTAGATAGAGGGAGGATACGTTCAGTAATCCTTGTGATATCCCATGCAATGAGACCAATTATCTGAGATTTCAGAGCAGAATTGGCCAGCAACTCCATTATTAATTCCCACACAGATTTAGAAATTATAATGAAAACAAGCCAGCCATGCTAGCTGTAAAACATGGACTTAAATCACATATCATCTTGAAATCCCGCTTCCAATTTCTTCAACCTAAAAGGAGAGTGTAATGATTCTTAGGAACAAGGAAACTCATTTTTGCTTTCCCGTAAGAACTAAAAGAAAATCAGGAAATTAGGAGACAACTAAGAGAAAGACAGAAGAAGGAGAGAGTGTTTGGGGGAGAATGAAGAGGATTCATTGAATTCTAAATTACTTCACACATACCCATTCTTCTCATTTGGACAGCCTATTTATAGACTTACAGGAGTTCTTTACACAACAACCTTCTTGTTGTCCTAACAGTATAATGTTCCCCCCGTTTCATATTAAATATCCCGTTTGACTTTTTCAGATCAAATAGAACCCTTTTGACCATTTATTTTCAAGTTTCCAAATATGAAATGAAAATACTTAAATAGATGACAGTAGATAAAAATAAATGTTCAAAGGGTTTTATTTGTCAAACTGGACATGAAACAAGGGAGTAACAATTTTAACAACACTAAAATAATCTCCGTGGTAGTTTCTTGTCCTCCAATCATCTATTGAAAACCGTTTGGCTTTGGTAGCTTCCGCACTGCTTCTGTTGCTGCTGTTCCCAGCTGATGCGGCTCAATCTGGTTTGCTGGTATGGGTAAGTAGCATAGGATTGTGACAAATCCATGTGGGACAAAAAAAGACTTGCCCTCAAGGCTGGAAGTCTAGAAACTGAGCAGAAATAAATTCATCATCTTCCCAAGTAGCACTCTCTATCATATTAGTTCAATGAATGAGGTACTGCTTTTTTGGCTGGTTGTTTCTAGTAACAGTTCTGGTGGCTAGGATATTGGCCAGCCAAACAAGTAAGTTGTCATTGTGATCCATGAGATGAGAGGCAAGGTTGAAGCTGTTATTTTCTGAGAGCCAATTGTTTTTCTAGAAGGGAGATATGAAGAGGAGATGAATTTTGCTTTCAATTGGTAAAGTAAATTGGTAAGCAGCATTAGCACCTCATGATTCAATGAGAAATGGTCCATAAAATCTAGAGGCTAGCCTTAATGATCCTCCAAGAGTCATAGACTATTGTAAATGAGGCTAATAGTTTATTTGCTCATTAGGCTTTCCTGTTTGGGCAGGCATAGGAACAGTTAAGCCAATAAAGAGCAAAACTCAACCAATGGACAATTTATTAAAAGTTAGAGCTTCAAGTATACCAAGTCAACAATATCAAATGACCATTCAACTTAACTCTGCATAGATCTTCACTCAGTTGTGTGCCAATGCCAGGACCAGTTGTTCTTTAAGATGGTGATAGAGATTCTGTTTTGTAAGGCTGTTTTTGCTGCAGCTACCGTGTTGGATTTGGCAAAATTAATGGCCAGATGGGTGAGGGGGCAAATCCATACAATGTATTAAAAGGAGACATCTTTATGGAGATGTGGTTGAAGTGTTATACCACCCTTCAGCCATGAAAATGTACTAAAACAATTGTCTCGGTTTATCAACAATGAATAGCCGTACATCGAAGATAAATGTCTCTACAACCGTAATAACTCTTTTCTGTATGCTCGTATGATTGAGGATAGCATGTCGAGCTTTTGTGTAATTGAGTACCATTTCCCTTAAAAAGAGCTCAACAAAAGAGGCAGGTGAATATTCTATCTCGATCTGGGTGAACGCAACAAGGGATGCTATGTAATTTGGCCACTTAATCAAGAAAGAGCCATGCAACAATGGCAGTACAAGGACTAGACAAGACCAAAAAAATGGATCCATTTATTAAGGTGGTCAATCACTACAAGAGTAGCACCTTTTCTATTTGATTTAGGCATGCCTTCAACAAAATTCATAGTGATATGACTCCATGCATGCAAAAGAGGAGATAAGGATTGTATAACCTTAGGTAAGGTAGTTTGTCCAACATATTTCTCTAATGAATATCACATCAGGAAATAAAAGCTTGAATCTGTTGTTCTAGCCAAGCCAGAAGAAATGGTGGGGCAATCTCTTGAAAGCATCCAAGATATCAGAAGATCTTCCCACGGGTGACACAGAATGCTGTAAGTAATTTGCGTCTCAAATCTGTGGAAGAGCCACATAGAGACACTTTTTGTACTTCAAAAGGCGTTGACAGATGGTATATTGAGGCTCGCAAGTGGATAAATTGAAAGGGCTGCTATAATTGCCGAAACAGTCTCATAATTTTCATAACTTTCAAGGAGTTCACTGATATTTGTTGGCTTGATAGTGGCATCAGCAACAACAGTTTAGAGAGACTCTTCTGCTGCAATGCTGTTGTAAATCGTTGTTCAGGGTGCTTGAAGATTTGCTGATCTGTTTAATAACAAACTGACAGCCATAAAGATAGTGTCTCCATTTGGTAACTAGCATTACAATGGTGGACGAACTTTTGTGATTACCTGTCAAGCCCAGGAATCCCTTTAAAGCATATTGTGGTTTGGAAAGAGGCCAGTTAATCATAGCGGCCAGGTAGGGGTGGTAATGGATGGGGTGGGGAAAAGCGGTTTTTTCAATTACCATCTCTGCACCATTTAAATCAGGGCAAGGAATTACTTTTCGGGGCAGTGTCAGGAGATCTGTAGCCACTCCTTTGCCTGAAATAATGTAACCTAGGTATTCCACTTGGGATTGAAAAAGAACATTTGGATTTTCTGGCAAATAATGTGTTGTTTGAGTAGGATATTTTTAAGATGATGTAGTGGTTGCCTAAGGTAGGATTGAAAACCAGAACACCATCAAAGAAAACAAGAATAAATTTTCAAGCAAAAATGGAAAACATGTGATTCATAAGGGATTGAAATCTGCCAGGGCATCGGTAAGACCAACTGTCAAGACATTGAATTCAAAGTGACTATGGTGTGTTTGAAAGACAGTTTTTGGAATGTAATATGGATACATGCAAATTCAGTGATAACTAGCTCTCAAGTCTGATTTGGAGAAGAACGCACCATGCAACTAATCTAGAAGGTCATCAATGACAAGAATATAAATTTTGTTCTCAATGGTGAGGTTATCAAGCAGTTGATAATCAATACAGAACCTCCATGTATCATCTTTCCTTTTGAAGAATAGATAGGATACACAAAAGGAATGGAGCTAGATTGGATGATAGAGGAAGGATCATTTCAGAGACAATTTTTTTGAATTTCATTCTTTAATAGTGGTTGTACCTGTAGTGCCTTTGATTGACAGATTGGGAGTGGGGAAGAAAGAGAATTTTGTGGTCATGGATTCTTGGAGGTCACAAGGAAGAGGGTTCTTGAAATGTCTTGAGATGTCCTGAAATTCATTTAAAGGGAAAGTAAAGATGGCTGAATCGATACCCTGTCTTCATTAGTAGTGGTGGCGAGAAAAAAAAGTGGGTTAAAATACCTTCTTGATGATTAAATAAGCTTCTCCAGAACTCTGGTTAGAGTTGCTGGAAAGACTAACTGGTGTTGGGGTTTCCCACAATTGAATCTGTCAGCATCTATCTAAAACGATACTTGGAGTTGTTGAAAGTCAGGCAAAAGAGGACTATTAAGTCTTCATCCAATCTACTCCTAAAACCATATCACAACTCCCTAATGGAAGAATTCTGATATCTGTAGTGAAGTGATGGCCTTGCATCTGCCAGGAAACATTACAGAACTTTGATTTACATGTCATGTTGGTGCCATTTACAACTGCCACGGCCAACAGTGAGGTCTTCCTACTAAGCAATTTCTTCCGGCAGCTACTCAGGTTGCAAGAACCTATGTGTGCTTCCAAAGTCAATCAAGATGGTAGGGATGTGAATGAGTCTCTCTTCCAATTTGGATGGTACTATTGGTGTTGCACCTAGATAAGGGGCGAATAGAAAGCTCAATAGGGTCCTCTTCCTCAATTTCTATATCTTTTGTTCCCTCAGGCCAATCAGCAAGAAGAGCATTGAATTATCTTTCACACTTAAAGGCACATGGCTTGTTTTTTTTCTTTTTTTTCTTTTTTTAATGGCCAAGGTGAAAAAGGAAATGTTAGGCGGAATGAAGGACAAACTTGGGGGAAATGTTTGGGTTTGTGGTGAAGGGATTGGTATAGAGTGTAAACATATCAACGTGTACATTAGCAGCCATAAGAGTTGAATTTTTAAAGAGCTCTTACTCTTTTGTTAAGGCTTCAAGGGACTGTTCTTGCAATTTGGCAACGTCAAATACCTGAGCCAAGGAGGAAGATTGCAAGACTTCAACCATATTCAAAGTTCGTTTTTTATACCACTAATTTAAACTGGGCACAGGGTAGAATTCAGGCCAGCATATGAGAGAAGATCTTCAAATTCTTCTTGATATTCTACTATAACATCATATTGGTTGTGGAATCTTCTGCATACATCAACTTTAAACACTTCACAAGGAACAAACAATTTTTGCATGATTGCATCACAAAACCATGATACAATATGGTAAAGGAGAAAGTTGAGGGAATTTCCTTCTCCTGAGATTCATGAATATGGTAAAGGAGAAAGTACTTAGAAAATTTTATCATCCATCCTCATGGATTTTCTCCATTAAGAAGTTGTGATATTTATTCTTGAATATGGAATATCCAATTAAAATATAGGATTGTAAGTTGTGGACTTGCAAAAATGATGTTCACCTAGTGTAGTTAAAGGCAGTCTAAGCTCAGGGGCTTAAAGCCCAGTGCCACTTACATACCCGAGAGAGGCTTATTGCAAGAGGCAGCGCCTAGGACCCAAGGTGAGCGCCTCTTTTGAGTTTCAAGGCATGCACCATTAGGGCCTTAGAGTTTTTATAATATATATTATTTCTTTTCAAATAAGCCATTAGATTTAATTGTTACTTTAGGGTTTGTGAAAATGACATTAATCAAAGTAGTGAATGGTTGATAACAAGAATGGATGAAGAATGCAATGAGGATAATGAATTCACATTTTAGGATGATTCTTTCACATGAGATTTTGTAGTTAAAGTTGAAGTAAATGAGGCTGCATACCGCACTAAATTATATCAGTGTAAATTTTGTTCAACAAGTGCCTCTATCAGTCCTCTATAGTTTGTAAATCAATAATATGTTGACTTAAAGAGACATAAGGAGATGAAAAGGTCATCAAGGCCAGCTTGTTTAAGAATGTCAGTCTTCGTCATGTATAGCTTAACTTAAGAACAATATTTAAAGTTAAAAATGAATTTTATAGTTTTACAGCGTTTGTAGAGAACTATGCTTATTATTTGCTACCTTTTTATATTACTAGTTGAACTACAAATCTATTATGACTATCAGAAGAAATATTGTTTTTGGCATTTTCTTTTTCTATTATTAGCTTTAATAATTAAAATGATTGCAAGAGCACCATATATTAATGTTTCACAATGGTGCTCCTCATTCCATCACTTTGACCTTGATGCGTCTTGTGCCTTTAGCAACATTGTGCTCACTTATTTCAAGAACTCAAGCAGTGAAAACCAGTAGCCTGGCTTCTGTCAAATGGGGCACAGAACAATAGCCCAGCTGCAGGATTCAGATATGGGATCTTTATGGTGAAGGGCTGCCTCAATCTTTTTTGTAAAAGCAATCAAGTTTAGAACCCTGTCTTGCATCTAGTTATTCACAATGCTTCTGTACCTAGTTATATGGCGGCAACACCTTCCTGTAGTTGGTGTTGCAGTTGGTCAGAAGTGTTTTCATGCCAAGATTTTATTTGCTCATCCATGTTTTTACTTTTTCCAGAGATAGTGAGGCTGAATGAAGTGTTGGAGGAATTTTATCTGATTTGATGGTGGAAGGGTTGTGGAATCTAAATCTGATACCAATTTGTGAACATTCTTAGGAGCTTGAATCAACCAGAGGGGTAACTGATTTGCTCTATAAGAACTGAAAGAAAATCAGAAAATCAGGAGAAGAGATTAAGAGAAAGACAGGAGAAGGAAAGAGTTCGGTTGAGATTAATGAGGAATTCATAACTCAGAATTACCTCATACATAGCTGTTCTTCTCCTTGGAGAGTATTTATAGACTTACACGTGTTCTTTACTCAAGATCTATCCTACTGTCCAAAGAATATGGTTTTCTAGGATGGTTCAATAGGCTAGGATCATGACTGAGTGCAGGCATTTTTTGGGTCCTGGTACCTTTATTGGACCAGTACTATGCAAAACTAACATGGCTTTGCTAGATTTCTCCCTGCTTCTGTTGTTACTGTTCCAAACTGTTGCGTCTAAATCTGGTTTTCTGTGACGGTTCAATAGACTAGGACCATGACTGAGTGCAGGCATTTTTTTTGGGTCCGGTGCCTTTACTGGACCAGTACTGCACAAAACTAAAATGGCAGTGGAGAAATGAAAGCCCTAAATGCAAAGAATTTGACATGAAGATCTTATGTTCAAAATTATCTTCCAAACAAAATCTAATTATGAGTATATTGTTTGACTGTTTCCTGGAACCTATTCTTTTGTTATTCACATGACAGAATTTGGAAGATGGCAATTTCAATTTTCTTAGGAGAGATTCAACAGTTGGTGAACCATTCTATAAAAACCAGTTGATGACAAGGAAAAATAATGTAAGACAATAATTAAATATAAGTCCATACTAAGAAGTGCAAACATCTAAGAACTGCATATATAAAAATAAGGAACTCCAATTCCAAAACAAGCAGTAGTGTAGTTCATACCCCAAATGTGACCAGCCCAGGCCCTCTAGCATTTGGTCTTAGACCCTCAATGCTATCATTTTCCGTAGGATCAGACCTGTAGATTAGTATAATATGATCTATCAGTAAACAGAAAATGAAGACAAATGAAAAAACATGCATCATAGTCCTGCATACCATAGAAGGTCCATTAAAACTATGGATCCAGCATCCATTGTTATGGGTCTCTCAAGTTTCTCTATCTGTTCGATTAAGTGAATAGATCTTCCAATGCCACCATGCATACAGATAATTTTCTTCTCAATAAGTGCAGCAAGTGGGAGGTAATTGAAAAGCTGATTGAAACGTGTCCACGCCCATATACCATCATTTTCTCCCTAAAATGGTTTTGCTATTAGCAAAAGTTCAGAAACAGATACACAAGCAAATTCAGTAGTCATCCACACCATTCTCTCAATGCATTCGAGACGAAATCCAAACAGTGCATTTATGTCAGCAGCTTCATGGTTTCCACGTATCAAGTGAACATTCTCAGGATACTCAATCTGTAAGATAGACAGAGATAGCAAAATGGTTTTGTCAAAGAAACACCATGCAATATGACTAATATGAGGTATAACACAGACTTGCCTTCAGAGCAAGAAGCAGAGTTATGGTCTCCAAGCTATGCTGCCCTCGATCCACATAATCACCCAGAAACAAATAGTCAATATACCTGAGATAAAAAACAAAACTAATCAAACAATCATATTCAATCTTCAACTAGAAGCTAGCCAATAAGCTATGATCTAATACAATGTCACAAATCCAAGCAGGGTATAAACAGTTCTCCCATTGGGTCCCACAGGAGCTCTCAGGTTTTTGACCAAACAAAGCATCTAAGACAAAGCATTATGTTGAAAGTACTTTACCATATTAAAAAAAAAGGATCAACAAAAAGAGATAATTCATAAATAATAGGTAAAAATGAGAGATTTGAGAGCCAAGTCTTTGAGGCAGATTAATATTCCGTTCGATGCTTCTTGGCCTAAAATGCTGAAACTTCAAGGCAAGGTGGATAAATTGAAAGTTGCAAAGGTGAGGTTAGGTAGCAAATGAGTTGCTGATGTGATATTCAGCAAACGAGATTTTCTGAATGGTTATATTTGGCACTTCTTTGCAGTCTGCTCCATTACTGGTTATGATTCACATGAGAATGACCTAGCTTGTGGCAGCCTAACAAGCAAAGGCATTTTTTTTGTAAACAGTTCTAATGAGAAGATGAAAACAGTTGCTGAGAATGTTATATGGAACAGGATTGTCTGAAATTGTTCATCGTTACCTAAGCAGCAACTTATTTGGTAGACGGCTATCAGTGAAGAATTACACACAAGACAAGCTTATCGTGTGACATTATTGATCACCAGTTATACTGCTTGCACAAAACTGCTAAGCACTTGGTTTTCTCCCCAGCTCATTCCCAACTAAGATCTTGCAATCATTCATAAGTCGGTCTCTCTGGCATACTTCTTATATGGAAGATATAAAAATTGAAATTCTGTCATCGGGTCAGACAAGCAGCTATTATAATTGCTTGTCATAGATAAGCATAGAGGTTATGTACCAAGCAGACATGCCATACAGACAAAGGAAGCTCACATGTACAACTTATATGTACAAAGATGTATATGTAGGATAAGTAATTATCTAGGTAATTCTAAATAGTTTTAGGATAATCTCGAGAATTATAGAACGGGGATAATACATGAATCCCCTTTCTATAGTTTTAGGATGTGAGAGGTTCTATAGTATCCTATAGGAGATATTTGTAGAGAATATTCTAAGACTTTAATCTAGCCATCCATAGTGGAAAATGGAAGAATAAACCTAGCCATTGGTTGAGGAGGTGGCATTCCAATATAATGGGATGAACTCTAACTTGGAACAAACATAGAAGGAGCTCAAGCAAGCAAGCCACGCTACGCCATTTAAGGTAAAGTCAAAAGGTGGTGTAACCAAGAAAGTGGCAAGCCTTAATAGGTAAGTGTCATAGAGATGCTCCATACACTAGTATTCAATCTTCTAGAACATAGAATATTTTCTCTAATAGTCTTGTGTTTCTAGACTATTTACACATTTGAGGTGAAAAAAATCAAAGAAAGGCCAACTTATCTGCATCAAATGAGGTGTGCGAGGCAAGTGTTTCACAGTTGACAAATTGAATGTCATCCGATAACGACACTAGAGCACAAGGTTCATGAGCAAAGCTAGACACAGTAGCTACACTAAGGCCACACCAAATGAAGACTAAAGCTATGCGCAGCTAGCTGACATCTACACGAGGGGAAGCTATTACCATGTCGGAGGACACTATTACCAACATGGCAAGCACCATGGACAATGGGATGCCAATTAAGAGCAAGAGCACATGAGGTACGTCTAAGGACTCTTTCTCTCAGTTTGAAGCTAGACTTTCTCATATGGAGGAGGTCATGGGAGATGTCAAGGGCCAAGGAGAAGGTTTCGACAAACTTAAGGAGGAGTTTCAAGACTCCAAGGATACATTGATGGATAGGATGGAATCCATTATAGCAAAGCTAAATACAGATACGTGGCATTCACAGGAGAGTTGCTAGAAATAATGGATAAGCCAGAAGCTATTGTGCAGGACCTAGCAGCCGATGTTACAACCATAAAGGAAAATTGAGCCATGTGCAAGAGGGCAGTGAGTGGTGGGGCAATCATCATGGCACCTAGGATGGAGGCTCCTAAGCCCAAGATTTTTGTTGGTGCAGGACTTCAAGCAACTAGATAACTTCCTATGGAAAATGGAGAACTTCTCGACCATTTAGGTGGTCGAATATCAAGACAAGACAGGGATTGCAACCCTTTACCTTACAAATAATGCCATGCTATAGTGCTGTAACAAGTGCTATGGGGTGGAGAAGGGGGCATGCATTATCATGACATGGGATGACTTTAAGAAGGAAATAAAAAATCATCTCTACCGGAAGAATGTTGCACACCTTGCTCATATGAATATGAGAAATAAGCACATAGGTAAGGTTTACAACAACCTGGAGTTCGCTTTGCAAAAACATGGAGCTCATCTCTACCGGATGAGCTATTCTTCGACTTCATGATTGGATTGCAAACATGGGCAAGTATGGAGATCGAAAGGAGTGGGGTCATGACGATGAGTGATGTCATGGCCATCGAGAAGTAATTGATGGACTTCAAGCTGGCTAAATATCATTATGAGGAAGGTCAGGCCAAAGGTGGAGGAGATGTGTCAACGGAGTGTCACAGCAAGACCCCCCCCCCGTAAGAGTTCTATAGATCAGCTCAATGAGCCAAGGTTGAATAGAGACCAAGAAAAAAGCAGTACAAAACCTGGGAGAAGGATGGTAAAACCAAAGGCAATGGTGAATGCTTCTTATGTTATGGAGGACAAGCCACGTTGCATGAGTCCAATGAACCATCTACACAGTCCAGGCAGTTCTAGAGGAGCAGTAAGGTCATGGGTTGATCTATGTGGATATTGATACCAAGGGAAAACCTACGGTGGCAATGCCTAATATGAGAAATGCACAACTTCATGGCCATGGAAGTCATGAATAAGTATAAGCTTGACTAGGATAAGGAGATGGACCAGGTAATGATTGTGAACCCTAGCCGCACTACTAGCTGAGGAATTGTGCATGTGGTACCTGTGAAGATTGGAAGTGTGTGGGAGAAGTTGGACTTCATAGTGGCAGACCTAGATAACTACCCAATCATCCTGCGTGTGAGTTCTTCCATTTGGCCAAGAACATAGTGATACCATAGACAGGTGCATGTGCATCATGAAAGGCGAAAGGTCGCAACATATGGTGGAGCTTCTTTGAGAAGGTGACTTGAAGAGGGTGCCGATGCTTTAGCAAAAGATAACCTATGGTGTAAACCAATCATAAATGGAAAAACCTGTCTTTCTAGCAAATATTCTTAACAAGCCATTGCTCCATCATATCCATTTTTTTTGTAGCTTGGATGTTTGCAATGAAACTCCATTCTCCTACAAATAAAGGACCCTACATAGGCTTAAAGCCGTACAAATCCAGCCACAGACATACAACACAGCTTTAAAAGTACAGCTGCACAGTCACAGACACATCCACAAGCACACACAAAATCCTAAAAATTCATCCACGCAGAAACACAGCCTTAAAAAATCTAACCAGCCTTGCAAATCCAGCCTTATAATTCCCCCTCCCCCCTCCCACACACACACAAACAGAAAATTCTTAAAAAACCTACACAGCTTTGAAAATTTAGCCTTAAAAATCCTCCACAAACAAAGCCTTGAAAATCCAGCTTTAAAATTCCTACACACACAGCCTTAAAAATCCGTCCTTAAAAATCTTGCACACACAGCCATGAAAATCTTTGAAAATCCTGCACACAGCCTAGAAATTCAACCTTGAAATCCTACACAGCCTTGATACTCCAGTCTCTATAACCAGCACACAGTTTTCAAAATTCACCCTTAAAAATCACAGACTTAACCCCCCCCCCAAAAAAAAAAACGCACAATGCACACAAAGCCCTAAAATTGTTCCTTAAAATTCCTAGTACCTCGTAGGGGCACCTGTATAAAATGTCTTCCACAGTTTTGGATGATTTCAAACAATAACCTTGACAAAGTACAATCCAATCCCTTTCTACTACTTTGTACCAGGCTTTTCAAACCCCACCTCTAACCCTCAATGCCTCTAACCTCAATAAAAATCACTTTTCCTGCTGGAGACCTGGTGCATCATTGGGATCATGCTTCAACTGTCTGAAGCAGCTTAAAAATGTAACTCTTTCCAAAACCTCACACAGGTTTACATGAAACCAACTGCAGAAGTTTCATTCATATTTTGTCTTTTGAGTAACACTACCACTAACCTTAGCATTGTTGTCACAGCCATAGCTAATCTTATGTTTTATTGCCCTTGCCTAATAATTCAAAGTTATTAGATGATCACACTCAAAATATGAAACCAAGAACAATAAGCAAGAGTAAGTACTCCAAAAAAGGACAGAGAAAATAAGGTCCTTCAAAAGAACTTGGAAAAGGAATACATAAAAGCTGCCCGCTATGCCCCTAGCTGTTTATCAACCCACCAAAAAAGATAAAAAAAAGTTGACCCCTAAACAAAATGCCAAAGAAAGAAAAGAAGCAATAAAGATTTACGTTATATCACCAGCTGTTGAAGGGTAACCATATTCATCAAATAGCCGCATTAAATCTCCAAATTGTCCATGGAGATCACCGAACACTTTGATTGGAGCTTTTAGCTGAAGAACTGTTGGCTCCTGCATAAATATTTGTTCTGCAGCATGGCAAAGCTCACCCACTTCATATGAATCTAAGAAAAATTTTCTATTCACCGGAGCCTTCCAATTCCGAGGCCTGAGCAAAGTAGAGATGATCTGCAAGAACACCAATACTTAGTATTTATCTTTACAAGATGAAGAAAACAGTAATGGTGTTAATCTTTACAAGATGAACAAACAGTAGTGGTATATTTCCTGCCTTTTTATGTAAGCCCTGTGGGGACCTCTGTCGTGTGAGTTTCTTGTTGAGATGTGATGGATCATTATTAACCGGTATCATTCGCCTGCTCTCATTTTCAAACTGATCCAAGGATAACTGCCTCACCATTCCACCTAAGTTCCCTACAGCTTCTTTAGCCACCACAACCTGCATGAAATAAAAAAAAATATGTTGTTTTTTCAAAGCTGGAAACTTCAAAGTATTAAAATCTGACAAAGATGCAAAGCACATACTGCTCTAGGATGCAGGCGCACATCAGCCTCAATGTCACTTCCATCTGAAGCTGTATCTGCAGCTTGTTTGCTGTCATCAGATATTGATGTTTCATCTGAAGGGGAAGCACAAGCAGCCTGAGCAGCTTGCCATACATTTCTAACCGCCTCTACCTCAGCTGTAGATGCCTCCACAAGCTTGTCCATAGCACTTTTGTCCATGCTGGAATAATACACACCAAAATTATCAAATCGTCTCATATGTACGCAAAGGGCACGATATGACATCGTACCTTATGCCACCAGAACTCTCAGGTCTTCCATCTGAAACTTGTGCAAGGCCAAGTGGACCCACATTAGATTGATTTATTTTCAGACCAGTAAGACTAGAGGCTCTCTCAGGTGCTACTACAAAACTATCAATGTCAGATTGAATTGCTGAGTTCTCCGCAACAACCAAGTCGTCTAGCAGTACATCTGCATTGAAGTATTAAGGGTAATATTCTAAACCAGAACACAAGTGAGTGAACAGAAATTAGAATATACTAACTAAATAAGAAACACGAAGCATTTTATCCTAACACAGACAGAATTAGGACAGTTAAACCCTCTTAGTTTGTAAAGAAAAAGATGAGGTAAAGAATTAATGCACCTCAAGATGTAATCTGCCTTTATTATTACTAGAAAAAAGTTTTATTTCAATCCCTTGTGTGTCTTGGAGGGAGACCAGAAAGCGTCCAAACTTTTAGCCCTATGGGACAACCATCCAATGTCTAAAAAATAAAGCAAAACCGTAAATTTGATTGGATTTTTAAGAAATACAACTAGCCAGTGTGTGTTGGTTTATAACTGCCTAACTCTATTTGGCCAACAGGAAAATCGGAGGACTTGTTAAACTATTAGCCAATATTTTACCCCTCTATTCATGCCCTGGTTTCTTCTCTTCCTCTTCTATTTTTCGCTTGTTCTTTTCTGTTCAGTAACCCTAAGGCCAAAGCATTTTTTTTTCTTCAAGTGTTAAAAATTAAATCATATCTAAACCTTGGTCCCACATTTCAAACATGTTTCATGTTTCAAAAGTTTAGAATTTGTCGTAAATTTGAGATTGGAGCTGCTTTGTTTGCAAAGAAAAAGTACATTAAGATCTTCATTTTACTCCGTTCCTTGGTTTTTTTACTTCATTTAGCTTGAACACAGTGATTCTGACACATATCTTCTGGATTTTAGGGCCCTAAACAAGATTTGACCCACAATTTTTTTAATAAAAGGCAAAACCAAACGAAAACGTAAAAACACTCCGTGGTAAAATTTCTATATCTACTCAAAGATATACTTCGAATTTGGAAATTTTAGTTGTATAAATTTAATTGCACGTGTCTTCTTGTTGATTGTTAATTTTTCTCCCAAAAAAATATTTAAAATTTGTTTTACAACTTTTTCACAAAGATCATGATTGGGTTTGATGATTTTCTTGTCATTGTTGAACTTTTTCCCCAAAATTGTTTCCTGTGAAAATTTTAAAAATAATTTTTTTGCCAAAAATATGCTTGGATTTGATGGATTTGTTGTTAGATCAACTCTAATTATAAAATAATTTTTCTCCGTGAATAAAGCTAAAAAAATTTTTTAAAATTTTTTTTTCTTTTGAAGATTAGGTTTGGGTTTGATGAATTTGTTCTTAGTTGAAGCCTAAATAAATACACATGCCAAGTTGACTGCTGAATTATTTTAATTATTTTTATTGATTTTTAAACTAATTATTTATATAATTTATTTAAATTATATTTTGTCGTTCGTGGTAGTAAACTAGTGTTAGCTGCAGCAGCATAGTCGGTGCAAAACAGCAAGCAACCTCCTGTCAATTGGAAGCACTTCAAGGAGGAGGTGGAACAGATTCTTTTAGTATTGGACCAAGGGTTGAGATATAAAAGAATTGAGCAGCAGAATTTCTTGGGCAATAAAGGGACGTTTGTCGAGGATGCTAACTGGGAGAATGATATATCGGTGTGGCAATTTAGAAGTTGCAGATTACATGCAATCTATTCCCACGAGGATGTCAACTCTTCTTATGGGAGTGGTTTGTTAGCCCCTTAACATACAAACCCAAAATGTGGCAGCGTGGACTTCATCATTGTCATGGAAAGAGGCCTGCTCCAGAACAGCAAGGCACAAAAAGTATGATTGACAAGAAACATGCATGGCACACGCATTGAGCGGAAATCGAGTGAACAGACAGGTGCGGTGTATGGCATAAGTGTGCAGGATGTGGCACAGATATGCTTTCTTACGGATGCAAAGCACAACAATGGGGTGTTTGCATAGCTTGGGGATGGAGTGTCTTCTTAGCTTGACATTGGGGTGTCTATGTAACTTGACACTAGAGTGTCAACATAGCTTGGCACTAGAGTTTTGTGTAGTTCAATGTTGGAGTGTAAGCATAACTCAGTACTTGAGTGTGAGCCCAGATCGGACAAGCTTGAGAAGTGCACAACAGTGTTGCAGCAATCAATGAATCACGGGACACATGTTGGCTGCATGAACATTCAGATGCGCAGAGGCACTTGGGCACATGCAAGGGTACGGCAAACATTCGGATCCTGAAGAGGAGTATTTGAGATGATTTATGCAAGCGCCTGAGAGAGATTTGAGTGGACGCCCAAGATGGGTAGAAGGAGTTGCCTCGGATGGTTCACAACAGTTACTGGAGACGATGTGGCAGTTTTCAGATGCTGTTCTCAGAAAGTGCCTAAAGCATTTAATTAACTGGGTTAAAGCTAGCAGTTGTAACTGCATGGAAGAATTGGCCAGACAAATGTCCCAAGTTTCTGTGCCACCTTATGCAACAGCCTAACTGTCCGAGTGTATAATTGTTTGCATGTGCATATATACAAATGGTTGTTCCCTTATTTTTGAGAAGATGAGGACAAACAATGATGCATTGAGTTCCTTTTAAATATTATGCATTAATCAAAAGAATAAGCTTTGCTCCCATACAACCAGTGTTCCTTGTTTGAGTGACAAAGTCACAAGAACAAACACAAGTTTTTGAGTAGCCTAAACCGAGTAGACTCAGTTGCCTCACAGTAATGAGTCTAGTGACCGGTGGGTGCAATTGGGCATGTGGTCATCTAACCTAGAAATCAATCTCTATGACAACCAGAAGAGTTTAAATTTATGATGCTTGGCCTTCGGGATTGGAATACTTCTTTAATGTGTAATATGAATGATAAATATTGAATCCTACTATTCTAGCTCTCATATAGTAGTAGAATCAATATGTAATAATAGTATAATATAGTAATACTGAATAGTCAGTTGTTGAGCCTTTGCCCTGGGGTTGTAAATTAATTAACGACAACTTATAAAATTAATCATTAATTAAGTTGAGTTAAGAATTCAAATTCTTATAAATGGGATCAAGAAAAGGAAGAGCGGGTGGTAGTGGACAAGCAAATGGGGACATGGGGTTACGTGAAACAACATTACCCATGCCCAGGGATAGAAATAAATTTAAGTGCAAATTTTATGACAAAGTTACCAGTGGAGGGGTCACATTTGCACCATTTTAGGAGGAATGTTGCTGGAGGCACCCAAGCTTTTGGGGAATTTAGGCTACTCATCTCACCCAATTGAATGAGCATAAGAAACAGAGATCAGAGAAGAAGAGGAATTCATAGGGACTTACATGAAGACATAATGGGTGGTACTAATAGGCCTGAAACAGTGGATAGCTTAGGGCGTAGCAATGTAGTGGATGTAGGCGATGAGGAGGAGGAGGAGGATGTTGATTAGAGATGGCAAGGCAAGAGTCAAAATAGGTGGGAATAAATATAGATTTGGAGCACAATCATCTCATTTTAAGTAAGGTAGTATTGGTAAAGGGAGGACAAGTGGCGGTGGAACCTGAGGATGCCTTGACCTCATATTTTCTAAGAGTGGGACACATGCATCGGGGCAGTCAAAGGCATTGGATTGATCCCGAGAGCACACAAGCTTGTTTGGGAGAAATGGATCCAGCCCTGCCCCAAAGTAAGATCAAAAGACAACCAAAAGATCAAGGAATTAGGACAAACCCTTAGTCGCTTATTTCTTTTTTTCGGCGGAGTAGCATTCCACAAAATGATGTTACAAGCCCGTATTTTCAGCCTAATTTAAAAACTACAGCAGAATGAGACATAGGGCTGAAGACCCCACTCCTTAAGAGCTAATGAATGTCCATTTGGAGGATAAATATAAGCCACTAAAAGATTGAATTGATAGTTTTGGTCTTATTTGGCATAAATGTGATGTGAAAATTGTGTGATGGATTCACTGGTGCAACAAAATCACCTGATTAAGTTCTGTATATAGCTCTTAGGGAACAATTTTTCACAAGTCCATTGATGAAGGCATCAATGGACATAGTAGAAATAGAGTACTACTTTATATTGATGGAAGGGGTGATTAATGAGACTAGAGAAGAATCGTCTAGATAGCTATAGACAAAGATAGGGTAATAAAAGTAGTTGGGAAACTCCTTTTGCAGAAGAAGTAGCCATAGTGGAATGTACATGTAGCACACTGTCTAAATCTTATTTTGTAGGATCTCAAAAAGCCTAATGTTGATATGTGCTAATAGTGGCAAAGCAATAACAAGTTATATCTATATCTCAACCTGCTTAATTAAATTTATGAAGATGTTCACAAATTGCAGAGGATATCTACCCACTGCTATTATGTGTTCCGCCCACAACTTGTTGTGGAGTCAATATACCTATAAAGGATTTAGTAACATGCTCAAATCAAATGATTATAAGTCCTAAAGTTTGGACAGACTTAGGGTGGACTTGCAAATGAGGTGAGAAAATATTAAGGAAATTTTTTTGGAGAACAGCTAATGATTTGGTTAGAGAACAAGAACCCCTAATTAAAGTGCTAATATTTGGTTGAGGTTAATGACAAAATGACAGTATGTTTCATTTATGAAGCCATGGATCGAAAAAGATGACCATAAAGAACACCTGTCATTTCCATGCAAATGTCTACAAAATAATTAACCAGGTGTAACGTTCCATTATATCATGAGCTTTCCAATATCAATACAGCGAAGAGCTTTACAACAGTAGTAGATGATAGGCGAGATAAAAAAAAGTAATCAACGATTAGGACCTGATTTTTATAATCAAATAATGGTAAGGAATGTATATAATTTCTAAATTAATTTGAAGTTTCAAGTACCAAAAATTCAATATTAATAATATTCATGTATTCACAATTCAGAAATTTTTTGTTATTGGTGGTACGCCAGTAGTGGGCTGACTCACGAAGAAGAATGGCCTAGATCCTCAACGGCCCATTAGCGCCTGGACGGTCAATGCTTGCCGTTGATCGGTCGAAAGGCCAATGAGCCAAGAGAAACACAAGAACAGGACGACCCGCTTAAGTCCAAGACGGTCAACGCTTCCGTTGACCGGAATCAGGCAAGACAGTCAATGCTTCTATTAACCGGAAGCATGACCAGTTGGTAGTCTGTAGACCAGGCCACAAGTGGGCCAAGCCCAGTTTGGTCCACGCGACCATCCTCGACCAGCAACGGTCTTCTCCCCTGATTTAGCGCTCTTCATAGAAGGCAATTTCAACGGCAACAGTCATCAGCAAATTCAACACGCATCCCTAAAAGAAGGCGCCAGAATCCTTTCCCTGTCTACTGGAAACCCTAACAGTTACAAAACGCAAAAGGAAAACAATTAATTCAGCGACCGTTACTGCCATAAAAGCTTCACATCGGAAAAGGAAGCAAATCCAAAAGAGTGCGGGAATCAAACCCTTCTGCACAAGGAAGGCTGCCCAAAGCAGCGCCTATAAAGGGCCATAGAACCCTCATTCCAAGGCACGTATTCATTGGCCCAAAAAAAGCTCAAACGCTTAAACTCGCCGAACGAACGCTCTCTCTTTCTCTTTGCCACTACGTTCCCAACGAACACAGTTCTTAGAGCCAGCGCTCCTCACGAGCCAACAAAGCCTCTCTCAACGAGAGCACTCACCCATCTCAAATACTCTCGGCATTTCCTTGCATTTTTTACTTTCACCTTCTTAATTCGAAGGTTGTTTGCTGATTTGAGTATCGGAGTGTTTACGGTGGGACAACCTCCCGCCGTCACCTTACCTCTAGTTCGTAATTGTGGTATGCAGGATCCAGACTCTGTGGACGGAGCCGAACTTAGACAACCGACTTGACCCAAATCTATTCGAAGCTTGGATCTAGGACGCATCAGATATAAACATAAATCATTTGGAACCCAACTTGCAGAATGAGTAGTTTTATCAACAAATCCAGGTAAATAGCAATGCAGTGTCAAGTTTTAAAGTCATTTAATTTAACAATGTTATAAGATTATAATAGCTACAACCATATTAAATTTGATAGTTTTAGTATTGGTTTTTTAAATGAATGGTGGGCACATTATAAATAGTGTTCCCTTGAGTTTCAGATAATTGATATTTAAATTTTACGTCAAACAAACTCTTCCTCCATGAACAAGAGAAATTGAAGTACTTTTGGCTTTTATCCACACAGACAAGAAATCGACAAAAGGATAAAAGAATGAGTAAATTAATCTACATCCACTTTAATTTAAGAACAAAAATATTGCTATCATAAAAACTCAAGTTGAATCTGAAGATCAACTTAATCCAATCAACTTGATTCATGAATGAAACTATCGGTATTAGTCACAGCATATCAGTATCGGATATAATGGATAATACGTATTAATATTTGATATATTAAAATAAAAATTTCTGAAAATCGTAAGTTGATCGGCCAAATATCGGGTGTATCGACTGATATTTTAAATATTAGACAATATATAGCTATATATCGCTGACAAAGTAACATATCGCGAGATTGTCCTGGTATCGAAAAATATAGGTATCAAGGGCCCGATACCTAAACATATAGGCTGCTATTTTTATCTATGACTTGATTATATATTTGAAGAATATAATCCCTTAGGTTCATAGTTGCATGAGCACGAGAAAACTACTACAGGCAAGATAATTTAAACTAGCTATTAATGAGTTTGACAGAGTTCAAGCAAGTTGTAGTGTCGATGCAACTGCTGCAGAGCTGTCATAGAGAGGGAAGGCAAAATTATGAGAGCTCTAATTCTCCTCACAGCTTAGATCCAGTATTGATGGCGATGGAAGGAGTGAATAGTGGATGTGATGATAAGGACAATATCGTTCCACTAGGTCATGGTAATGACGAGCCCATGGCACCGATAACTAAACCAACTATTTGCCCTCACTCAACCACGGAGACCAGGCTCAAACTACGCAGAGAGACGGTGAGATAGGCACCAAAGGAAAGGCATAATAAACATATAGAATGATTAGGGAAATGCACAATAAACCTATAGAAGATTAAAGAAAGGCCACCCAAGGAGCTAGCAATTATTACCTCAAGAGGTAACAGATAGTTTTTGTGGTTTTGCGATTACTGAATCCTCAATAGTAGGACTCGAAGTCATAGCTACTCTCATCATGGGGATCTCTTGACTTATGGATATAGACATCCACTCTCTTACTACTAGTACCCTGCAAGGCCTTAATATTATGGAGCACCCCCAACTCAATTCCACACATGGGACCATCGCTATTTCTTTTCAATCCTCACTAGTCTAATTAGAACCATTCAGAGAGTACCACAAATTTTACTAGTAGTAATGATGAGGTTGCTAGTGGCTTGCTTGGATTTTTTTCAATGATAAGACAAAGGGGATGTCGAGATCAATAGTATAATCAGTTGGCTCAAGTCGACCAAAAGTCATTACTTCCCCATCTCATTAGGAAATTTGAACAGCCCTTATTCCATTTGGACCAAGCTTGGAGAAGTCTGGCAAAAGCAACAAGACGAGGGCTATACTCCAAGACAAATATCAACATGATGGTGAACTTCTCAAGGTAATTATTGCCTAACTTCAACTTGTATAGTATAATTGTATTTCCTTAATATATTTGTTACTTAATATGAAGTTATTGTCATAAATAACTTTATTTTGTGTTATTTTATGTCGAATGTGACTTGTTAGTTATTATTAGTAACTAAGGTTTAGATCCCATTAAATAAAGTTGGCTAAAACCCCTCAATTATGCAAAATATGATTAAATACGGTCAAATTTTAATATATAACTTAATTTTGATGTAATACCGAGACAAAATAGTGTCAGCCCAATATGTCTAATACTAATATGTATTATCAAATACCGATACAACCATGATTAATACTGCTGTTTTAATCCATGGGTATGATAGTTTTGAAGCATTATATTTTTAAGTAAATATGATATAACTCAAGAACCAAAGTTGAGGAAGGAGATAACAACAGATGCAAAATAGTAAGGAAAGGGATAAATAATTGGCATTTGAAGCTTGAGCTAAACATTGACGTGAGGCTTTATATGTTTTTGCAAATGTTATTCAGGCAACACTACCACTGGATTCCCACCCTATACCCCTGGTTGTTTTAATAATGTGTATTTAGGGCAATTGTTCTGGAATTCTTCCCTTGTTGTCACATAAGCAAAAATATTACAGGCACTCAGCCTAGACATTCAGAGAAGCATGTCTGCAAGAAAAGGTATATAGGTTCCTTGTTCATAATATTCTATGACTACCATTATGACTAGGATAAAGACAATGATGCCACAGAGGAAAAAATTGACTAGCCTACACATCATGCTAATACAAAATTTTTCCTTGAATCCCTTGTCCCACTCTCACTCCCACATGCTGGGACTGGAGAGAGAGGGGCTGAAAACTTGGAATGCATGCAGTGAGGGCTTCACTGCATGAAAACTTTCTGGGCGAATGTTAAGACTGATTTACTGATTAATTTTATGTCGGATCTAAAGTGAGAATATTAGGCCAATGGGTATATACCAAATGTAATTGTACTGTAGTTTTATTACATATAGGTCTTTAGTGCTCATTAAGACTCTAAACTGCTTCTCCCAACTTTCTCTTTCAAGACTAGTAAAGTAGCTTAATCCGGTACAGCAATAATAACCAGGGATGAAGTAGGAAACTCTAATTTTATGTAATTCCAGTAGGCAAGTTCACAGTAACAAATTCCTTCAGCAGACGAATACAGAATGGGCAGTGACTAGATGAATCCCCATTAGCCCCCTCCATGAGTTCACTTAGTTTTTCACATATTATTTATAATGGTGCAACCTTCATGATGCCCATATGAGAACAATAAGTTTTCCATTTTCAATGACATAGAATCCTACTAAACCTTGAGCATTTAAACCTAGCTACATTAGGGAGTCAGGGACAAATCCATCGCAAGCAATAGAAAATAATTTCAACAAATAAGCTATCTACATCAAGTCTTCAAAACAACCGCATAGAAGGTATCAAATTTTCATATACTGTCTTTACCTCCTCTAAGGCCACCATAAATATATATCTGAACCCCAACTGAGGCAGCTGCATGTCTACAGCGACGCATAAGCTCCAAAGAAGGATCATATTCACTGTGTCCTTTGTTAGCCCTTGAAGAAGATACAAACCCATTTCTATCTAACCATACTCCAGCAGCAGTGTCCAATACTTCAGAATGGAATAGCAGAGAGTCAAATTGTGTTGCAAACAAAATAAAATAGATTGCAGCCATCTTGTTTTCACGAACAAATACATGAATGCAAGCGAATACCTGCAACAGCTGCTTCACCTTCAACTGCCCGTCCTCCACGAAGAGCACCACCTGTAACATGCAATCTAGTTCCTACAAAGACCTGATAGGCAACAATGAAATGCCAATGAACAGGAAAGCATAATAAATTCCTGAAATAAAGAGCAAACTAACTTAAAGAAAATTCATTCAGCAGATAAGGAGGCAACCTTAGCAAAGTCTACAGAAACATTGCTCTAGAGGCTAGACAGTAGATTCACCAAAATAGACAACTAATAATTAAATAAAATGTGAAACTAATTTAGCTTACCGCTGCATGTTCGTATCTTGGTGAAGGCGATGACCCAGGTGCAAGAGTCCACTCCCACTGCCCATTTCTATGCATGAGCAGCCCATAAGCATCTGCCAATGGCTGCAGATGCAGAGACAAAATTCAAATTCTATTTATTGATAGAAAGATAAACCTTCAAACTAGAAGTGAGCATAGTTTAAGATAAATTCTGTCATCCACCAGAACTAATTAAGGGAGAATGTGACTGGTTTGCAAAATTCTTCTAAACTGTAACTTTTAGTTAGCATGTCCCAAGGTGTTGTCTCCTCGTTTTTAGAAAAAAACAGCATGTTAGCATGTAGTGTCCGTGTCCCTTGGTATCCATGCTTCTTTGATAATAAGAAAGAAACAAGGAAGCAAATAAATGTGGTTAATTCTCACAATCTGAATGCAATCCATTGTTAAATTCTGTTAAATTTTATATATTAGAAAACACAGGAAGATAATCGTATGGTGATAAGGAAATAGTAACAAAGTTACTAGCTTGCTTCAGGCAGCATGGTTCATCATGAATTTCAGATATATCACCGGTTTTGCTTTCACACAGACAACATTGCATGCTTAATTCATTTTCAATTATCCAATGCGAATTCATAAATGACTACAGATTTCACACAAGACTACACTAATGCAAGGTCGGTGCAGAGACAAATTGTTATTTCTGCTATCTCCACATACTGCTCTTATGTACATGACTGATGTTGAGACTAACACATCTCTCTTTCTTAATGTTCCTCAGCCTGGTGATTACGGAATTACCTACAAGAAGTGTACAAGTGGCCATTGTTGGATCAAGAAACCTGATAACGATGAGTAAGACATAAGTGTTGGAGTGATTGAGGAAGTTAGCATTACAAGCATAACTAGGGAGAAGGGGCAATTGTTTTCTAGATCTCAAAGGTTGAGAATAAGCACCGAAATATTGAAGATGCCAGTGGAATCCTGAAAAGAAATTGTAGACAAAGAAAGAGTAGGACAGCGGCCAAGGAGGCAGAAATTGTTTTCCATTCAGTGACAACTACATCAGCCTAGTTGAAATTATACATCCAAATGTTGTACATGACAATTACAGTAAACTAGCACAAGAAATCCACACAGTCCACAAACAGGTTAATTTAACTAATCAGGGACTAATCCAACTCAAGATCTATTGATTAAAAGACTAGATTTTATTATTATTTTGGGCGCATATCATTCCTACTGCTTGACAAAAATCACTCTCCTTGAGGGTGCACAAGAACAAAATGCATATCGCAATGCATAATCCAGTCTGTCTGTTTTTTAATTGCTCCCATAACCCAAAATTCCAACAGACTGCTTTCACACAAAGTTTGTCCTTGGACTTTAAAGTTAGTTATGAGTGGGCTCCTACTCAAAATGTGATGGCAATTTTCAGAATTTATTAGCTGTAGCTTATTTGGGAAGAAGGAATTTCTTCAAAAATCAAGAATCGACAAACTTGGTTTAATCCACAACTTAATCATACACTGGCCAAGTTATTTATATTCTCAAACATATTTTTTTTGTGTGCAAGATCAATTGAGTACCTATAGCCTTATCTTTGAGCTGAAAATCTCATATAATGGCAGCACTGATGATTCTGAACCACAGTGACTCGTCAGGAACTTCCATTAGCTACAGTGGACTAACAAATATAAGTATTCTACTCATAAATGATAATGTCGGCCAATATATGATGAACACCAATTATTGTATTTTTATCTTTATTTATTTACTATTATTATCTAATTTTTTTATTTAAATTACATAATTAGATTACATATTTTTGTTGTATAGGTTTTAACCGTTAAAGAACTTTTGGAATAAAAGCAAGTAAACGAACTAAATGGAGCCTTCATTTTGTAAACCCAATCAGCCAACTGAAGAAATACGGAAAAAAAGAGCAACGTTAATTCTTTTAGAAATTAAAAATGTGGAGGATTATAATATATATTAAAATATTTTAAAAAAATAAAAAAAATGTGGTCACCTCCTCACTTCTCCTCTATAAAAAGAGAAGTGAGGAAAAGAAAGGAGGGGGATTCTTTGCCAAGGCCGAGAGCAAGAGAGAAGGAAGAGAGAGAGGAAGAGAAGGAGAGAAGGAAGTGAGAGAGGGAGACAGATGGGGAGGAGCACATTGTAGCGTGGAGAAGGACAGAGAGAGAAAAGAAACAAAATGAGAGAGTGTAGGATATCAGTTTTGTTCTAAAAATTTAATATTTTAGAGCAGCAGGCCCTTTTTCAGGTTTGTTATTTTATACTTTTAAGTTTCAACTTAATACTAAATTTATTTCCAGAACAGCTCAATTTCATCAATTTTTATATCATTCACTTCTTATTCTTGCTAGTTGGTTTAGTTTCAGATTAATACTAGAGCACTGCAAGCTTATGTCATGTTGTACTACAAAAAATCAACACGTTGCCACTAATTATCATAGTCTTTCAGCAACTTTAACTTTTTGTCATTTAATTTTTACATTTTATTTTCTATTTTTTATTTTATTGAGCTTCAGATAACTAAACTACCATCACTCTTACAACTTTACATTTTTGTTATTTAATTTCTCGCACTTTATTTACTGTCATTTGATTTTCCGAGGATCAAATGGTTGATCCACTTAGCTTCAAATTTTTATTATTTAATTTCTCATACTTTATATCCTATTCTTTTATATATTTTTTTTAACAAACTAAGCCACTAACACTCTTGCAATTTCAAGTTTTAGCATGTTAAATTTCTACACTTAACTTCTATCGCTATTGGACGACAGAACCACCATAAACATTTTAATTTTCAATAATTTAAAATTTCTACAATTTAATTTTTCACAATTTTGAGTAACTCCATGGTCATACTACTATTACAACCACCTCATTATCACAGCTTTAATGTTTTAATTTTTTTTATTGTTTTAAGATATAAAATAGTTACAAAATTAGTTTTGTATAAAAAAACAAGCTTTCTATGAATATGATACCTAACTTATCGGAAAAACTACACCAAATCCTCATGCACTCATGAGGTTAAATGTACACCGTTAATATTTGGTCAATATATATCGGTGTTGAACCCCCTAATACTGATATTTTTCGATATCGTAAAAAGATCGCAATATGTTGTATCGATGATATATTGCAATTTATCTAATGATAATTGTCTGTCAGCTAAAAATTCTCATTTTTTTCCTTCTGCTATGTCCAATACCAATGCACATTGTCCGTTACCAATACGACTATGACTAATCCATATATTTTCATCCATAATTCTACACCAAAATTGCAATACCTGCATCCATTTCATTAGAGAGTAATGAGACAGCAAGCCAAGTGCTAAACTCTTCAATGAGGGAAAATTCTTGCTGGCTTCAATGGTTAAAGCCCCTAACAAGTTCAAGAATCTCATCAACAAATGATTGGATGCCAAGTTGAGTGATGGAGACCAAACTGTCTGGCTCCCCGTAAAACTTGCTGAGATCCCTCACAAAGTAGAATTTAGGGCATCGGGTTTATCAATTTCCTTCGGATTTTCCCTTGCCTCCACCTTTGCATGCATGTCCTCACCTTCTGCCTCTTCTCAAGTTATTCATTATCATCATAGAATACATCTCCATGGATTATATGGGCAGTCATGAGCCAGTGAGTAAATTTCATCACTGCATACTGCATAGGCAAATGTTCTTAAATCTTCTCTCATCAATTACTCAATATTCTCACCTAGATTGGATCGACTTGTTCCCCTTAATTATTCAAGATTTATCCCCACCCTCAAATGGATTGACTGCAACAAAAGCAGGAGACTTGCTGATTATGTCAATGTCCGAATTTGCCATTTCAGTTTTTTTTCAAATAAGATCAAGTTTGTTGTCAATTTGTCACAAAATCGATTGAAGTTTAACAAAGAATATTTTTAATTGTTGATCGAAACATTGACTAAATTCATGAGATCCGATTCTGTGGAGTTGTTCTGACTACTGTAGCTGGGTGAAACATACTGGGACCCACCGCAATACTTCCATGTTACTCTTGGCATGAAGCAAACTTAGGAAATGGATCATAAATAAAAATAGGCCCAATAGGTCACATTTTTTGTTGGGCTTGATATCAAAGCAAGAAGTAAGCACAATGAATCATCCAAGAAACCTTAGACTATGTCTTGGGCTCAACATGTAATTACTAAAACTCACACAGTTAACACTATGCAAAAAAGGATACTTCAATGCAACACAGAAGGTGATGTAGGGAGGAGGGGAAAAGTAGAGAGAAGAGCAATAGAGGGGTAAAGACAAGAACAAAGACTAAAGGGATAGAAACAAGAAAGAGATCAAACCAATGGGGAGAGGAGGGGGAAGTCACAAATAGCCAATTGCATTCGATTTCTTAAAACATTCATTCATCAATTCTATTATTCAAATAATAGAGCGTAGGGTATTTATAAAGAGAAATACTAGGCCTAAGATAATTTGATAACAAATTAACTATTTCTAAAAATATAAAAAATCACAATAAAATCATGTAAATAAGAGCAAATAAAATCAAACCAGAATCTTGCCCAATAAGTAAAGCAAATAAAATAAAAGCCAATAAAATCGGAATATCTTCTAATCAGAATGTCTTAAAGTATTTAATATTCACATCAATTCTCCCCGAATGGTTAGAACTCGACCCCGTTGAGTTAAAACTTCTATAGGAAACTTCCTAACCGCAGGTCGAGCAGCGGTGCAAACGGCTGCCGACGTTACTAGACATATGGGAGGGGAGCCAAAATTGGACTGAGCTGCTAATGTTGTCTTAAAGGATATAACTTGGGCTTAAAGATGTACAATCCTGCGGACTCTGATAAAATTACAATATACCTCGGTCAAGCTGGTAGGGATGATCTCGTTGCTGGTGGGGTGGTGATATTGTTGAAAAAAAAAAGGATAAGATTTTATCTCTGATACCAATTTAATGTAGGGATGAGGGAAAAAGTAGAAAAAAGAGCAATAGAGGGGTAAAGACAAGAACAAAGACTAGAGGGGTAGAAATAAGAAAGAGATCAAACCAAGGGAAAGAAGAGGGGGAAGTCACAAATAGCCAATTGCATTCGATTTCTCAAAATATTCATTCATCAATTCCATCATTCAAATAATAGAGCGTAGGGTCTTTATAAAGAAAAATTCTAGGTTTAAGATAATTTGGTAACAAATTATCTATTTTTAAAAATAAAAGAAATCACAACAAAATCATGTAAAGAAGAGCGAATAAAATCAAACCAAAATCTTACCCAACAAGTAAAGCAAATAAAATAAAAGCCAATAAAATCGGAAGATCTTCTAATCAGAATCTCTTAAAATATTTGACATCCGCATCAGAAGGGGCCCAAAAGAACCCAGTTTCAGCAGCAGCAATGACAAGAGATAGATGCGATGGCAGCACAGACAATCTGCTTTCCCACTTTTTAATCACATATAACAGTGGAAAATTCTTTGATCGGAAGATTTCGTGCCTTAGATGATTAAAAGAAATAATTTGTTCCTCACACAAAACAAATCAATTCCCTCCCTTATGGATGGTATTTATCCAGTTTCGACAGAAAAATGATAAATGTCAGAGAAATTTGCAATGTTATTGATCAAATTCTTAACGAGTATTGTTGTACCATTTTAGAACATTTAACCTGAATAGTCTGACTATTCATTGATGCAATAAGGGGCTATACCACTTTAATTCCTGTTTTGTGAACCTCCTTCACAACGGTATAGCATTCAGGGTATTAACCCAGGGATAAATTGTTCTTATACTTCATTGGTACATCAGTAAGGCGGTGCCACAACAACCTGAATATTCTAAACTAGCTCAAACTTTTAGTATCATCGATCATTCAGTAAAGAAAAAGATAACATGTGCTATATGGTCATCCCCTTCATCATACTAGTTTGTTATCAACTTGGATGGAGCTACTACTGATATCCCAGGATAAGTAATTATTTTGTAATTCTTAACTCTCTGGATTAAGTTATTCACCTCTCAATGCAAGCTCATAGCAACAACTCAAACCACTTTAGAACCTGCGTCTGAATAGTCTAATCTTTCATCAACTGTGATAAGAGGCTAAAAAGACGTACCACTTTAATTCATGTTTTGTGAATCTTCTTCAAAAGGTATAGAATTCAGGGTATTAACCCGGTGATAAATTGCTCTTATACTTTATTGGTTCATCAGTAAGGCGATGTCACAACAATGTGAAGATTCTAAACTCAAACTTTGCGTCATAGATCTTTTGGTAAAGAAATTTAAAAAAAAAAAAAAAATAGTGCTACATGACTATCCCCTTCATCATACTGATTTGTTATCAATTTGGATGGAGATATTATTGATATCCTGGGACAAGTAAATAATTATTTTGCAATTTGGAACTCCCTCGGTTAAGTTAACCCCTCGCAATGCAAGCTCATAGCAACAACAGAAAGAATTGGTGTGATTTTTAGTCATTGATTGAAGGAATACCTCTATGTGATTTCCTTATTGTCACAAACTCTCACTCACTTTTCCCATTTTCTTTGTACAGCAGTATGAGATTCTTGAATTGGTGCACTTAAAGTACCAAACCTGCCTGAAGTTTCTGAAGTTATAGAAGCATTGACATGGTTGGAGAAATTATTTACTTAGTAGATTAGAGGTGAAGGATTGAGTGTGTTGATTAGAGGTGCAGGACTGAGTGTGTTTAAAAATTTAGTTTGGATCAAGGAGAGCCTTAAGGACGTGTGCTGATAAGGATGCCAAAATTGAGGAAGGTTTGTGGTTTTGAGAACAACGATGTAGATAGTGTTTCATAAATGAAACAGTGGCATTTCAATGGAAGAGGCTGAATCTGTGGTGACATGAAATTATGGGCTGGCAACTTGGCGTCTTGGTGACTAACTTGTGGTGTTTAACAAGGCGAAGCACCATTGCTCATGTTGGCGCAAGAGAAGGGTGCTAAGAATTCTGCAGGACCAGAAAGACAGATCAATTGGAGAAATTTTCTGTACAGTGAGTTATTACTTCCATCCATACATTTCTCCTGTTTGCAGGTTATTTCCACACGGAGTGAATTGGTCAAGGTTGTTAGCAAGAATTCAATAATGCCAACTATACTAACAGATTCAAGCTAATTTGGTTGCTGACTTCAACTAATTCAACTGCTGAACTGAACTCTTGCTGCCTGCCGTGCTATCATGCTGAGAAGTCACCCATTACCCTGCCCTTCACTTGAACTACTGTCCTCTTCTGCTGGTTTCTGCTAATGCTCCAGGGTAAAATTATCCTTGCCCTCAAGGATAAATGATGAAAATCAGGCCGCAATGGTAGTTTCATCTTCTTAAGTTGCATCTTCTGAAGTCGTGTTAGTCCATTCAACCAGTAACTGCTTGATGGCTTCCCCTTTTCTCTGCAAGATCCTGGTTTGAAAGACAGTTTATGGTTCACTATGAATTTCCTCAAAGGAATCCAAGAGAGGCAATGCAACTTGAGCTGAGGTAGCTTCTTCTTGAAAAGGGATACAAGGGAGGTAGGGTGAATTCTGAATTCTTCAGGTAATTGAAGTATGTAAGTTGTTGGACCTATCTTCTGCAGAATAGTAAAGGGTCCATATGGAGCTAATTTGATGTTCTTCCTGGAGAATTCTGCCTACAGGGTTGTAGCTTCCAACACACCAAACCTCCAACCTCAGAAGTCCTCTCTATCATCTTCCGATCAGCATAAACCATCCCCTTCTGTGCTAATAACAATAGCTCCTTGAGTAACAACGGCTCCCCTGTAGAAGCCACTGGGAGTGTCAAAATAATCCAGCTGCAGTTGTGGGGGAATAACCATAACAAGCTTGAAAGAGATTTGTGTGATAGAGGCTATGATGGACCATGCTATACCACCATCCAGAAAATGATAACCACTTCATCCAGTGAGAAGACATTTGAAAGTCATTCACTTTTAAGTAAGTTTCTAGACATTAATTGACTCTTTCAGTTTAGTGATGATAGGCCTTGCTCATGTAAACTTTGAGTTCTCATTCCTCAAAGGAGGCCTTGCCAAAACAAACCAGCAAACACTTTATCACTGTCTGATAATATGCAATTTGGAATGCCATGGGGTTCTACCACATTACCTAAGAATACTTCAGCTACCTTAGCTGCTGTGCATGGATGAGAAAGAGCAAGAAATGTGCATATTTGGTTAATCTATTGACAACGACCAGAATAGTGTCTTCCCCTATAAATTTGATAAGCCTTCAATGAAATCCTTAGAGATATATATCCACGATTGATGAGCAATAGGCAATGCTTGTAGTAAGCCTACGTAGTATACCCTTTCACTCATTTTTCTTTGAAAAAAGCCACGAAGTAAGAACATATTGTTCCACTTGTTGCCTACGTGGTAGAAGTGCTGCTGCAGTCCCTTCTATGTATCCCTTATTCCAGAATAGCCTCCGGGGAATGAATCATGCATGGCCATTATCAAGTTGCTTTTCAGGGCAGTAACCTTCAAAACCTGATTGTCCTGCTCATAACTATGCTCTTCCTTTTCTTCAACCTTTTTAATCCTAGGAGTTTGGTCAAAACTCCTCCATTGCAGCATAGAAAAAACCTTTCTTTCTAGCAAGACTTCAAATTTCATGATCAGTTTTCATGGTGAAGGGATTGGGAAGAAGATAATGCCCCCAGAGTGTTAAAGGCTTAAATCCATGAGAATGGTTAGTAGTTCCATCTCATAAGTAGGAAGTCCTTTACTTTTGTCTCCAAATACCTTGCTGAGATAAGCAAAGGGCTTACCTTTCAGCATTAGCATTACCCCCATGCCTACTGTTAGGCATCAGTCTCCATTATGAATGCTTCTGTAAATTCACGTAAAGCAAGAATAGGGGCTTGTGATATAGCTTGCTTGAGTGTCTTTTTTTTATTTGGGGG
>JAOVVI020000355.1:0-33831 GCA_028571085.2 Nepenthes alata
ATAAAAGAAAATCTCAATCAAATAAAAGTAAATCAAATAAAATCGCAATATAATAAAAGTAAATAAAATCGTAATCTTTCAAATAAAATAAAATCAAAGAGAATCAAAATAAATCTTTTCTAATTTAGTATAATTTGAATGTCCACATCAATTCTCCCCGGATGACTGAAACTCGACCCCGTCGAGTTAAAATAATATGAACGAAGACCTGAACTGCTTGTATGATTTGATCTGGTTGGTATGATGAGAGCTTTGAGTCCAATGCTTCCGTTAGGTTTGATGGTGATGAGGATTTTTTTTATTTTATATTTTTGTTTTTGATTTTTTTCTCTTTTTTTATTTTTTATTTCCCTCTTTTTTTCTTCTTTTTTTGTTTTTTTTTTCTCGGTTGTTGTTTTCCCTCTTTTTTTTATTTTTGATTTTTTTTTGGTTAAAACCTCGCGCACCCCTACACTGTGTTTGCTGCCTTAGCCGAGTTGGGAGGCAAAGACTTTTGTTTCGACAGTGTCGGCAATGGAGATGAAGGCGGCAGCAACGGTGACGGCAACCGCGATGGTGAAGATAAAAACGTTGACAAAGAAAACGGCAATGAAGACGAAGACGAAGAAGAAGACGAAATCGAGGAAAATGGAGGTAAAGAAGACGAAGATGAAGAATTGGCACCACCGAATTCGGGACTTCTCTACTTCCATTTATTTTTTTTATTTTTGTTTCTCTCTCTCTCTTAAGAAATGTGGCGGCTAGGGTTGGGTGGGGCTGTGGTTTGTGCATCCAGCTAGGGTTGGGTGTAATGGACGGGATTGTTCAGGTGAGTGGGATTTAGAGTGAAAGGTTGATGAGGGTTTCAGGTGGTTTGGGTGGAGAAGATGAACGCAGGTGGTTTGGATGGTTGTTTTGGGCTCCATTTGGCTTGGCGATGTCCGGAGAGGTGGTGGTTAGCAACAACGTGGAGGATGGCTTTCAGCGGCGACGGGTTTTGCCTCCTGCTGTAGTGGCGGCGCCGACTGTAACTGCTTCGTCAGTGGGGACTGCTGCTTCGTGTGCCTCTGCCTCTTTGATTTCTCTTTTTTTTTTCTTCAGATACTCTCACTCTTTTTTTTTATCACAATAATTTTTTTTTTGTGACAAAGATGATGCTCTTACAAAAATCACTCATTTTTATTTTTTTTTGCAATATGAAGAAGGGCAGCAAATTATCAGAGCTCCATGTTATAGCCGGAAGAGAGGCTAAACGACTTGTTGTGGAGTGGAAGTGGGCAGTGTTGGCGGACTTAATGGTGTTGTTGGTTGCGAAAAATTGTGTGGCGAGTTATTGGTTGCGGGAAGAGAATGTTGCAGGAGGTAAAAAAGATAGGATTTTATCTCTGATACTAATTTGATATAAGGAATGGGAGGTAGGGAACATAAACAGAGAGATAGAGACAAAAATAGATATCAGAGGGGTAGAGGCAATAACAGAGATCAGAGGGGTAGATATAAGAATAGATATCAAATGGGTAGAGACAAGAAAGATAGGAAATCAAAGAAGAGAGGGGGAAGAAAATCACAATACTCAATTGCATTCTATTTCTCAAGCATTCCTCCATATCTTAAATAATAGAAGTATGATCCTTATATAGAGAATCAAAATCCTAAACTAAATTGGAAAGAAATATAACTTACTAACTAAATATAACTTAAGTTCCTAAAATGAAAAAAAAAATCTCAATCAAATAAAAGTAAATCAAATAAAATCGCATTATAATAAAAGCAAATAAAATCATAATCTTTCAAATAAAATAAAATCAAAGGGAATCAAAGTAAATCTCTTCTGATTTGGTATAGTTTGAATGTCCACATCAAAACACCTTCTAAATCTTGTCTTTGAGCCTCACGAACAGAATCCTGAAATTCAGAATGCTTAAAAAGAAATTTTTTTTCATCTGAACATAGCTCTTCTAGATATCATAGTGCCATTGTCAAAAAAGAAGTCTTGGAGGATGATCACAGATGCCCGATGGAGAGAAGTTTTCAATTTACGTAGTCTAGCCAATTGGTTCCCATTGACCAATACAAAATAAGCTTCCTGAATGAGCAAGCACTATTTACACCATGTGAAGAAGCCTCCATCATGACAAAGATCAGGAATCCCATATTATGAACACAGATTCCAAGAGCTCGGTAGAGATAGGGTCAGCAGTCCCACCCACCCACTGCTTCATTAGAAGAAATAATGGCACTAAATCCCCCATAACAGCCCAAGGAGCTGCATGGATAGGGCAAAACCTCCTTGATTCTCCTATAAGGTTCTTCATTTGCCCCATACACAAAGGAAAGAGAGATTACTGATCTCGTAAATTTGTTATCTTACAAATATGGATGAAAACATTGGTATTAATATCGGTTGAAGTCATATCAATATTCGACATATCGGACAATATACATTAGTATCGGATTTATCAGATGATAAAAAATATAAAAATCATAAGCTAACAAGATCATATCTACTGATAGTTTGAATATTAATAGATATATCGGTTATATCAACTGATATAGAAATATAGATATTAAGAAATATCATAATTGCTCGCCTCGATACCGATATGTATTGGCCAATATATATTATATCGAACAATATTTGCATCAATGCCTATAATGAATAGCATGGTCCTCTTTCCTAATTGTGGAAAGGGTAATTCTTCAGGATTCCAACCCACCCACATGCACTCAAACAAATTCATGTTGTAGCTTTTTTTCCACTACCATCCAGCAACTAATCTCAAAGCAATAGTCGAAGATTTGGTCTCACAGACTTTAGTTTCAACCAAGGCACAAGCTTGAGTGTTGAGGGAAGCCAGAAAAGCTTGACTTCCATGCATTTTAAAAGGCCATTAAGCCTTCTAACATCCCAACAAGCGATATAGATTATTTAACAACGTGTGAAAGGGTGAAGATTTTTTAGGCTTGCTAAAAATTTTGTTGTTGGAATTATCATCAGGAGGTTTGCTTTGGCTTGGTTACAATTGTCAGCATATTGGAAGAAAGAGCAGTGGATTTTGCCGGAACCATCATAACTTATGGCTCTACCTACAAGGAAGTCAGTGAGCACAAAACAGAAATCAGACTCACAAAAGCCGTCATGCAAACATCAAAGGGCAAAGAATCCGGTAGGGATTTTGGATGTTCGCATCTGCGATCTGGAAGTCTGTGGCAATTGAATGAAGCTTCTTTCCATTGATAGGAATATTCTCCCATTTCACCTTTTCATGCCCGCATTGAGGTTCTCATGAAAGCGTCTATTGCTTATGCTTTGACCCGAATATCATGGGGCATGTGGAGTCATGCGGTACAATTATTTCAGGAGTTTGAGAGACGGTGTCTTACCTTGTGGTGGATGTTCTTGATAGCAACCGGGTACAGATTAAGAGCAGTATGACAACCAATCTCAAAATCAGAATCAGCACAATTACATGTGCCTAAGTCAGGACCATCTGCAGAAGTTTCCAGAACATTGGAGGTGTTAGAGACAGGAACTGCATGAGTGGATTCCTGAATAGGAAGAAAACTAGGACCAAAGTGATAGCCATCGGAGCTCTCAGAAGCGGGCTACATAGTATAATTAATCGCAATCACTATGGACATATTCCCCAGTTCATAAAATTCAGGTCGTGTGCTCTAACTTCAATATCCACACAAATCCTGGCCAGCTCCACTTTATCCATACTCTCAGGAGGGCTATATCAGCATAAAGTAGTCTGCCAATGGCACTAGCAATGTAACTTTGGGCAATTAGTGTCGATAACTCCTAGAGAGCATTGAAGAGGTTGACCCAAATTGGAACCAATTTAAGCTCTTCTTCGGAGAGAACCATACTTGGTTTTCACACCTTGAGAACCAATGCCTGCCCGGCTAAGCTCCAGCAGGCACTGCCAAAGACCTTCATCATACCTTGTTTATTGGAGAAATGAAAGAAATAAAATTCATTAGTGTTGACCAACACTTTCGCTAATCCAAATTTACCCCAAATCTTCTTATCAAGGTCTACAACAGGAAAAGCCAATTTCTTTTCAAGAAAAATAACCAAGGGTGGCATACCAATCCGCTGCACCTTTGACAGTGACTTCCGTTGGGGGGGGCAGAGATTACAAAACCACTCACTAGGGGGGGGGAGAAAGATAATGTGTTCTTTGGTTACTCTGTCCCTTCACAATATATGATTAGGAACAAGAATGAGCTGAATTGATGGGGCTAGAGTGCAAGACCCCAGACAGAGACAAACTGACATCGGTCACCTTGTGGCGCTGCTGGCACTGAGGAAGATTCAGCGTCCTTAAAAACCCCAGCAAAGGAGAAGAGGCTTTTAAGCTGTTTTATTGGAGAACCAAGGGGAGGGGGGAAGCTTGCAAGGGCAAGTTTGAAACAGCCCCCACTACGCCAGCAGTTGAGGGTTCAGGCACAGTCCCTTTATCCATGCAGAGACTACCAGGATCAACCAACAAGGGGGGGACAGACAGTGGGAGCCGGCAACAAGAGAGACTGATGTGAGTAACCACATCATGAGCAACATGTGACAAACTGACTAATCAATAAGATTATCCGCATCAAGATGGGGTAGTCCAAAAAAGATAGAGGTGCAAAGAGGAGCAGAAATGGAGGAGATGGACAGAGCAAGAGGAGAACATAGAGAACTGGAGGGGGGATGAGAGAGGCATGTGAGGGGACAGGAGACGGGGAGAAGATGGAGAGGACAGAAATGGAGGAGGAAAGGCATGAGGGAGAAGCAGTAAAAGGAGGGAGATGAGAAACCTGAAAGCAGAAGCAGCCGCATGGCAATGGAGGCCACATGGCCTGACTAACAGGAGGTTCTGAAGAGAAAGGAGAGTACTTCTCTCTATGGGTTCTTCAAGCATAGCTCTCTCACACCATCCACCAAGAGTCTCCTTAGAGAGCTTATCACAAGTTCACTAAAATAAAAAAGCATAAAGATGATCTGTGCAAAATAATCATTAATGTAAAGAAAAAACCATGATTTTACAAACAGCACGAAGCAGGAAAATATGCCAGCAGCAGTGGCTCAAGAATTTGTCACTGCAGATATCAAGTAGGTCATCATTATGATATGATACAGATACAGTAAGTTACCATTTGAAAATGTTGCAGCTGCTTATGAAATCGTTTCCATGCACCATCATCAGGAAAGGCAATGGAAATCTGGAATTAAAAGGGGGAAAAGTCAAACAACCATAAATGGTTAACCCATCTGAAATCACAGATAAGCTCGAGTTCCCAAGTAATTTAGATCTGAACAATACTAAAATTTCAGTCACCCAGCAGGAACCTTACATTGTCAGAATCAGGAAGCAGTTGCAGCCTCTTTTTAAGCAAAGGAATTCCGCTCTCAAAGCATGGCAATATATTATCACCAAAGAAGAACCTTTCCTAATGTGAGCAAAATAGATAAACAGAAATGGGCAGAAGTGGGAAAAACAGTGCATTTTCATGAGAGAATAAAAACAAAGCAAGGGAAAGTATGTAACTCCTAACAACCATAGAAAAGGAAGATCATATCGTGCAGGCACATACATAGAACAAACCTGCAGAGCATGTATATCAAAGATGACTAAACTAGTTGGTCCTCCCCTTGAAATGGGGATGTTGGACAAAATCCTAGCGAGAGTGAATGCCGTTGCAACATCACCTTCCTCTTCCATCCTCTCGGAGGTGCCCGTTGGGAAGAAAGGAAGGACTAGTGTGAAGGAAGATACAAACAACTTGGGCAGGGCATATATTACAGACAGTTGCTCAAATATTACTCCTGGTGAACTGAAAGAGGCCAGAAAAGCTACATGCTGCCCGCGTATACCATGAGCGTTAGCTATGAATAGGTTTGGGAATCCATCTTCAAACGTCCTAAAGTACAAATCACATATGAAAAAAAGTTAAGATAAACCAGTTAAGAGTGTGCTAAGTCTAACACAGATTCTCATGCTCACTACTAGTGATTCTTTTTACGGGTAAAATAGATTTATCATCCTGTAGAGTCACTACAATATTGTCAATGAAATAGTACATCGAGCACAATAGTGAGGTCTGTTCTTAGTGTCTCAGATTGTCGATGGCCCTTTTCTGGTTGCCTAAATCTTCGTCAGAAATATTAAATTTCGGAATCAGAAGTAGCTTTTCTCTGCAAAGCAAAATCTTTAATACAAACAAGTACTAGAAGATCACACAGTCATCAAGAGTGACACCCCAGGGGAGGAAAATTTTAAAAAAAAAAATCAAAATCCTGTACTACATGAGAAATTTCTACCTCCAGCTAATGCTTCGAAGCTCAATAGCATCAGACTGGGCGGCGATTCGTTCAGCGAGAGCTTTGGTCTCCACACAGTAGAAAAGGCACACATTTTTTGGATTCTTAGTTGTCGATTCTAATGCTGCAGCAGTTGATGTCAGTGGGACTATCGGAGAATTGGGGTTAATGTTAATGGGATCGATTCCAGAAACATAATCAACAGTCGTCCAACTCTGGGGATACTTGATTTCGCACTTGATTTGCGTTTTGCATTTCCATAATTGAATTGCCCACGGCTTAGGGGACGAAGAACATGGTCTTCGGGTAGATTTGGAGAGGAAAGAAGCAGGATTTCGGCGATTTGAGGGGAAGGAACGAATTGCAGACATTTGCAATTCACCTTGCTGCTTATTCGTACCACCGGGGATGGAGCGAGTGAATATGCCTCCTAATTTTGTCGCCCAATGATGAAAACCGAAGATACAACCGCTCGTATTTAGTTTTAAGATATGTATATAATATTATGATATTAAGTTTTATATGATATAAAATATTTTAAAATTTTAAATCATATTCTTAAATCATACTCATTTTTTATTTATCAGATGAAAAATATTTAATAATTAATTTTTAAAATTTAAAAATAAATATTGTTGCATCTTTGGATCTTAATTGTTAAACGGATTATGGATCAAAATATTATATGTAGCGGATTCGGTTTACGTATATTCAAATTTGAACCCTGTGCAACATAAAAATACAATCAAATGATTGACGGGACTAACTCTTCGATATATTTTTCGATTTTTAAGTCAATATCTGTCTTTTTATAAAGAAGAAAATAGAGTATGCAAATTGAATATTAGATTAATTTTATGCATAGAAACTTACGCTTTTTTTGAAGCGATTTAAAGAGAAAGAGAGATTTTCTATTTTCGAGAGAGTTCTCCTTTACCCTACTGGAAAGATGATTTTTTTATAGTTATTATGGGATAATTAACTTTTTCTATCAATTGTCCAAGAAACCACCCAAGAAACCATTGAATGAATAAAATTCTATCCATATTACGGTTTCAATTGACGTCTGAAGTCGTTAAGATGAGAGAGGAAAAAATCACTTGGTCGTTATCTTTAGTTTAAATATATCGTCAGACGGGTCCATTGATTGGGCTAAATCAATTTCTTAGGCATCATCTAAGCCTTAAAAACTTGAAGTTTCACCCTTGAATGTCAAAGGGAAACACTGACACAACGTTACTTCATCTAAGCCTTGAAGGTTGAGGTGTGTCCGAAAGTGATCCAAATGATCCATAGGATCGGTACTTCCATCGTATATATCAAGATTTTGCATTTTAAATTTATGAAGAAGTGGCATTATTCTGATCTCCATTTGTAAATAGTGATCTGCGTAGGTCAATAGTTCCTCCTCCAACATCTTTTCCAAAAACTCGTTGCCAAATCTTTTTAATTTTCTCCTCCATTTGGGGAGAAGTCGTCATCCTCTTTTTGTCGAGATAATCTCTTAACTCATAGGGATTATGTGTAGTCTGCGAAGTTGGATGGTTATGACCATTTGGAAGGAACTCACTATGAGAAGGCCCTGCCCGGCAGGTAGGCTCCCGCGAATATCGAGAATTTCGCATCTCTATGCTATCCTCCTGAACTTTAGAATTTAAGCGACTTTTAAGTCGCGATGGGATTCTGTTACTCGATGTAACTTGAATTTCGAGTTTATTATGTTGACAAATCTACTTTGATGGATGCTTTCTTCCCCTATTCCTTTTTTTGGATGTGACAGTTTGAGAGGTCGATGATGGTGTTCCCTTTGGCCGCTCGTCCAATCATAAGCAAATGGTCTAAACAGCTTTTGAGATATCATCCATCCTCATTACAAGCGCTTATACACACGGATCAGGATGATCATCCATCCCATTGCCCACAGGAGGGCAATTGCAACATGAAATAGCATCTCTGACTAGGGTACTAACTTATACTCGAGTGTTCACTATACTGTAATTATTGAAAGTGTGTGAATCAGACTTTTAGTCAATTCCTACCGACGGTGCCAATGCTGCGTCTTTGGATCCTGATGGCTGAATGGATTAGGGATCCAAATGCTATATGAAGCAGGTCCAATCTCCGTATGCTCAAATTTGAACTCCGTGTAATACAACAATATAGTCAAAAAAATTACGAGACCAACTCTCTAATATATCATCCGATACTCAAATCAGTATCTACCTTTTTATAAGGAAGAAAATAGATTATACAAATTAAAAATTAGATTAACTTTATGTATAGGAGATTGCGCTTTTTTAGAAGTGTCTTAGAGAGAAAGAGAGATTTTTTTATTTTCAAGAGAGTCCTCTTTTGCCCTGTTGACAAGAGGATTTTTTATAGTTATTTTAGGGCAGTTGACTTTTTTTATCATCTGTTCAAAAAATTATCCAAGAAATCGCTAAATAGATAAAATTATATTTATATTACGGTTTCAATTAAAATTTGAGGTCATTGTGATGAGAAAGAAAAAAATTGCTTGGTCGTTAACTTCAATTTGAACATATCGTCGAACGGATCCTTTGATTAGGCCAAATCAATTTTTTGGGCTTCTCTGATATATTGCTCAAATTTTAAAAATAGGCTTTCTCATTGGGCCATCGATATCAGTATCTACCAAATATAATTTTCTATTTAAATTTTGCATATTAACATATAATTTATAAAAAACATTTTAAAAATATTTATATATTAAAATATTCATCATTGATGTAAATATAAGGATATGATGGAGTGGTAGAATTTCTGCCAATTAAATTTGGGGTTTCTAGTTCTCTAAAAAATTTTACAATCTAAGGATACGATGGAGTCACAACTTTTATCAAATGAATTTGGAGTCTCCAATATAAGGATCGATTAAACTCCTCTTAATCATAATTATTTAATTAATATTAAATAATTAAAATAATTATTTTTTAAAAATTAACATTTTTTTAAAATAATATAATCATTCAAATAATATTAAATAATTATTATTAAAAAAATTAAATATATCTATTTTTTTAAAAACAAATTCTTCTCAAGCTATTTTTATTTGAGGGCCCACAACCACGGGAAAAAGGATAATCATGGCGGCTCTTATGTCCAGCGTGCGTAGCGTTACGCGAGCACAGTGACTCGAAGGGCTAGCCAGGCAGCCTTCTTCACTCTCAGGTAGCTGCTTTACTGAAGAATAACTCTAACCATTAACTAAGATTGCTGGATTATATTTAGTTTTCTTCCTCATTAGAATGATTGTTGAAATTTTTGCTGGTTTTGTTTGGATTCTGCAGTTTTACTATTATCTGTCAAATGAGGGTTTTGTCTTAGGGGTAAGATAATTAATTAGGGTTTACTTGGGTAATTTAGGGGGGAAGTCAGTGGTCCCTGGGCTTGTCTTTCGCTCAATCCTGTCTGTTCTTGTTGATAAATTTTATTTAGTTCGTATTTGTTCCGATTTAGAATTAGATGTGGATGACTGTGCATGGATTGGTTCAGGATTCAAACATGATGGGTTCTGTATTCTCTTTTTGATTGTGGCTATTTTCAGCGTCTGATGGTTAGCTTTTAAGTGCTATTGCCCCTGATGGGTTCATAATTAATCCAGAGGATAACCTGCATCTGCACCAACAACCACACCCAAAATGGTTCAAACTGGGTGGATTCCCCGGGATGATGAACCTGGATTTGCTGTCCTGGACTGAGGGGCTTTGATCACTGATGTAAATATCAGTATCGTGGTCCCTTAATATCACTATTTTCTAATACCGTGCCAATATCATGGTATGTTTCTATATCAGTGATATATCGACTGAAATATTGATAGATACAGCTTTGTCAACTCACGATTTATAGAATTTTTTAACTCTAATATGTCTAATATTAATACGTATATTAATATAGTTGATACCGATATAACTACAATTGATACTAATACCAATACCAATATTTTCATCCATGGCCCTAACTGGTCAGTCCAAGCATAGCTATGTGGCACGATCCAAGTGAAAGGGTCAAGACCCATGAAGGTCTACGACGGTCACGCTTGGCCTGAAATTCCAAGGACATAAGGCATCACCCTTCGTTGCTAGGTCGAGGCACCCCTATTGATACAACCAATGCTCAATGAGGATATGGAAAGTAATGCGGATATCAAGGATACAGATTTGATTTTATGCAAATTTGATTTGATTTCAGATTTGACTTGATTGTACTTTCAAATTAGATTTGATTTTATTCTACAGTAGATTTGATTTTAATTAGCAGAGATTTGATTTATTTTCAATTGGGGAGAGATTTTATTTTATTTTCAATTTAGGAGAGATTTTGTTTTATTTTTCATTTAATTTCCTTTTCAAAATTAAAATTATTTGATTATGATTTTGTTTTTAATTATCTTAGGTATAAAGTTCTTTATATAAATACCCTAACTCTATTGTTTGAGACACAGTTGATGATTTGAATAAAGTTAATTCAGTGTGATTCTCCCCTCTTTCTTGGTGCCTAGTCTCTCTCCCCTGGTTTCCTCTCTTCCTCGTGATCTTTTTCTTATTTCTACCCTTCTAATCTCTATTCTTATTTCTACCTCTTTGTCTTTTTTTCCTATCTTTCTCTTTCCTATATCAAATTAGTATTAGAGATAAAGTCCTTCCCCTTTTTTGCCTTTAGCAATATCACCATCCCACCAGCAACGACATTATCCCCACTAGTAACATCTCCATCCTCACCAGCAATGTTACCACCCCCACCAGTCCTATTGTCCCACCACCTGTTGGCCACCTTGTAAGGTACTTCATGTGCAACCACATCACCAACTCTACTGTCCCGCACCAACGTATACTACCTTGTCTTCTGCTGGTAGGCCCATCTCTACTGCCACCACTGCCTCCTCTTTATATTGTAAAAAAAAAAGTGTTTTGTTTTTTTTTAAAATAGAGTGAGAGAGGCGAGCACTGTCTCTGTGATGAAAAAAAAGCAGAGAAGTATGAAAAGAGGCAGAGACCCACTTTCTTTGCATCCCTGCATCAATCAAAGATATCAAGGAGGCAGCACAATTCAAAGTAGCAACTACCGCCAACAAAGAAATCGCAGTCGGCGCTGCTGCCACAATGGGAGGAAGAATCCATCGCCACCAAAACCCTCTTCCACATCCCTGTTGACCATCACGACCTCCAACTCTCCGGTTGCCACCAAGTCAAACCACGCCCAACACAACCACCAAGCCACCTGCAAATTCCTGATTGGCCACTCACCCAAACCCTAACCAGATGCCCAAACCAAAGTCCAACCATCACTTACCCAAACCCTAACCAGACGTCCGAACCAAAGTCCAACCAAACCCTAGCCGCCAAGATTGACCTTAAAAAAAAAAGAAAAACAAAAAGAGAGGGAGTAGAGAAAGAAGTCTCGAATCAGGTTGTGCCGATTCATCATCATCATCCTCTTTGCCATCTACTGCATCGTCTTCGCTTCATTCGCTTTGCTCACCTCATCATCTTCTTTGTCTTCGCCTTCATTAGCTTTGCTCACCTCATCATCTTCTTTGTCTTCGCCTTCATCTTCAACATCGCTTTCAATACCGTCGCAGTTGCCATTGTCACCACTGCTGTCGCTGCCTGAAAGGGAGGGCACGCACTGAGCAACCGTGTCCTTTCTTTCCCTCCGCGTTTGTGTTGAAGGAGCCAAGGGCCTAAGCCACCCGTGATTAAAAAAACAAAAAACAAAAAAAAGAGAGAAAAAGAAAAGAGCGCAAAAAAAGAAAGAGAAACAAAAAAGATAGAAAAAAAGAGAGAGAAAAAAAAAGAAAAAAAAAAGAGAATAATACATAGCAGATAAAATTCAGACAGTAGAAGATCATTTCTAAGGCAATCTCAAATAAGCGGGTCAGATTATCTCCAGGTGTATTTGTTCCATTTTATTTTTGGGTAGTATATTTTACTTATCTTTAATTGTATTTAGTTTTATCTGTGTAAGCTATTTTATTTTCAAAAAAAAAAAATCTTTCACATCCTCTCATTTCCTTAACATCTGATACACTATTATTGTAATTAATTCTTGCTTTATCATTTTAATATATTAGCAATATTAGTTTGCATGATTTAAACCATTCAAAATCTCATAAAAAAATATTTTGACTGGGATTGCCCATATTGTTTATTGGTCTCAATCTTGTTAGTCGTGGTAGTGTTGCATGTACTTATGAAGTGGTCGCATTATTTCTCATAACACTTTTGACTCAATCACGGACTCTAACCAATTTAAAACTGAGTCAACAATTAGCTCAATTAGTTTCTGACCAATAACAATTACCAGAATTTATCGTGTAGAAGTACTGTAATTGAGAATTTCTTTTCGGGGCCGCAATGTGCTTTCCTCGTGCTTCCCTTGTAGAGGCAACAATGGAAGGAAGGGTTCTTATGATAGACTTAGAATTAGTGACAACAGTGTGTGATGTGGATTGATAATGCGGTATTCTAATAACTAAATTAAAGTCTCGGACCAAATTATATGTATGGTCCAAAGTCGTAACTCTACAGAGAACAAGTTCTCTCCTAAGATCCTCGTGTAGTCCTTGCTGGAACCTACTCAACGTCATGGCTATGTCCTCAATGATGTGACATCTCATTCGAAAATCATTAAATTGAGTCACATACTCAATTATGGACTGATTACTCTGTCGAAGGACATTCTACTGGTCGAGTAAGTTACTACTGTAAGAGCGGGGTAAATACTTCTCTTGAAGGCATCGTTTTATTTCGGCCTAACTCCAAACAGTGGCGGCTTGCCGCCTAATAAGGAGATTTCGAAAATCATTGAATTGAGTCACATACTTAATTATGGAGTGATTACCCTGTCGAAGGGCATTCCACTGGTTGAGTAAGTTACTACTATAAGAGCGGGGTAAATACTTCTCTTGAAGGCGTCGTTTCATTTCGGCCCAACTCTAAACAGGGGCGGCCTAACGCCTAATAAGGAGATTCTCAATATTTTTCCAATATAATTGAGCATTTTTAGTAAACTTAAGGCTAGCAAATTGAACTATTCTGTCTTCTGACACGTCATACCAGTCAAAGAAACGATCCATATCCCGAACCCATTGAGTGAAAACTCGAGGGTTTAAGCCGCCATCAAAAGTAGAGGCATCTAGTTTGATATTTTTAAAGAAATGGTCATCCGGATCCCACTCTTGATTATAGTGTCGGGGTATGAAATCGCGCCAATGAGGTACTTGACTGTTTTGCCTTCGTTGGGGAGTTTTATTATGGGATGCGTCAGAGTTGTTAACATGTAATGAGTGAGATTTTATTTCTAAAGTGGCAACTCAATTTGTGAGATCCAAATTAGTTTGACGAGTTGTAGCCAGGTCAGCTTGAATGACCATCATATGGTCTTGCAATTGTTATTGGTGAGAAGCTAATTGGGCTAGTTGTTGACTCAGAGTTTCAAATTAGCGAGAGTTTATGATTCGATCGGGGGTATTATGAAAAATAATTTGATCACTTTGTAAGTGCATACAACACCAATACAACTAACAAAGTTGAAATCAATAAACAATTGTGACAATCCAAGTCAATCACTTTTTTTTTTTGTTTGTGAGAATGTGTATGGTTCAGATTATGCAAACTAGTATTGTTAATCTATTAAAATGATAAAGCAAGAATCAATTGTAATGAAAGTGTGTCAAATATAAAGGTAGTGAGAGGACGTGAAAGAATCTTTTTTGTTTTTTATGGAAATAAAATGGCACACGCAAATAAAACTAAATACTATTAAAGATAAATAAAATATACTACCCAAAATAAAATGGAACAAACACACATGGAGATAATCTGACTCTCTTGTTTGAGATTGCCTTGCGATGAGGATCTTCTATTGTCTGAATTTTATCCGTTGTGCCTTTTTTTTCCTTTTTTTCACTCTTTTCTTTTTGTTTTTTCCCCCATTTTTCGCCCCTTTTTTCTGTTTTTTTTAATATCATGCCCTTTTTTTTGTTTTCGGTGACTGTGCTTTTTGGTCACTGAGCTTCTGCTTTCTTTACTCTCACTCGGACCTCAAAGCCCCCAGACACGCAGAGAGAGAGCGAAGAGGTGTGGCTGCTCAGGCGGCGACGGCGGCACTCGCTTGGTCAGATGATGGCGACGACAGTGTCGATGAAGGTAGCGACGACAAGGGCGACTGCGACGGTGTTGAAAGCGACGTTGAAGATTAAGACGAAGACGAAGAAGATGACGATGAGAACAAAGCTGATGAAGCAAAGACGAAGTGGTAGATGGTGGGAGAGATTTGATTTTATTTTTAATTTATAAGAGATTTGATTTTATTTTTCATTTGATTTCATTTCCAAATTTGAAGTTATTTGATTAGGATTTTGTTTCCAATTGTCTTAGGTATATGATTCTCTTTATAAGGGCCCTAACTCTATTGTTTGAGGCACAGTTGATGATTTGAATAAAATTGATTCATTGTGATTCTTCCCTCTCTCTTGGTGCCAACTCTCTCTTCCCTGGTTTTCCCTTCCACTGATCTCTTTCTTATATCTATTCCTTTGATCTCTATTCTTATCTCTATCTCTCTTCTATATCTTCCCCTTCCCTCCATTAGAAAGACTAGGTCACTGATCAGAAACCTGCATATATCACATCTTACTTAAACTGACAACTGCCCTGTCAAACCATCATCAATTGAAAAGATCTCCATGATGTTAGGGACAGGCTGTACAGCCCCTGGCAGAAATCTTACCCTGCTGCAATAGAGGACTACATAATCAGGGTTGAGTAGCTAGACCATCATGATTGACCTACTATATGTAGGGTATGGCTCCATGGTTTTCCACAGGCACCAAAGTCACTACAAATGCCAAGAAGCTCAAAACACTCTTCTCCTCTACTTCCTCTCTCTCTCCCTCTCTCTCTATACAAGAAGAAAAAAAAAGTTCTTTTTCAAAGATAATGAACCATCCTTGAATAACTCCCTTCATTATTCAAGGTCATCGGGTAGCATTCTCTTTATTTCCTTGCAAGTATTTGTGAATGATCACTGACTTAGGTTCAGCAAGTGTGGAACCGATTTCTAGCGTGTTCCCTAACTCGACTATTTGTAGTGTGTGCATGATTTATGTTTAACAAGTGTAGAACTGACCCAATCTCACTCGGACCTTGGATGCAATGCAAAAGTTCTAAATTTGACTTCTCTTTGTAGATTATACTTTTTAAATTTGTGAAACAATATTAAGGAGTTGTTCTCGTTGAATTTATTTCACCTAAAGAGATTGTTGTCCATACGATGTTCCATTGTTTTTCCATTGCTATTATTTTTCATGTTCTATTTTTTTTGAATGTTCCTAATACTTGCTTATTCTATCATTGCTGTAGAATCGAATGACTTCTTGAGGTTGCTTTTTGAGTCATGTACTGAAGCTACACTGCATGTTGCCGTCTAGTTTCAGTTTGTGGATTTTACAGGCATCAAAAGCTTCCTATTTTCAGGTGGCTCATAAGTAGTGTCCAGTAATGTCACCCAAGTCATTAGACTATGAATTATTAAACAAAAATATGAAGAAGACCCAGTATGCTGTAAAGAGTGAGCTGTATCTTCGAGCTTCTGAACTGGAGAAAGAAGGGAAGAAGGTAATTGAAAGGGAAAGGCTATATCTATAGCTTAACTTGTTAACTCCAAAGCAGCTATTAGAGGGTACTGAAAATATGCATAGAGAAAAGTTGCTGTGGCATTGAACAAATTCAGCTCTGGAAATAATAATGGCCAATTGAAATTCTCTGCTTCACATGTGAAATACATTTCTCTCTTTACCATTTTTTTAAAATTTACTTTGCTTGATAGCTAGATTCTATACAATCTTCTTGCATTGAGCAAGCTCAGTATGTTTATTAATATATATGATGATGCATACATCCATATCACTTAGATATGTGCGCATCCGCATGCACGCGCGCACACAGAACATACATATATAGAAGAGGGTTATGCTTGACAGATCCTTAAGGATGGGGGTTGGTACTTTCAATATTGTCTGCAGTCTTTTTAGGGGGTTGAAGATGGTGATGGCGATGTAAACATCATCTTATGTGAATGCATACTTAGGTGTGAGCATGGTGTATGTCTCTGTGAGGCTGGGAGAGCACACATGTATTGGTTGGTGGGTGGATGCATACTTTTGTTTGTCTTGATTTGTGTTCCTGTTTGTGTTCATGCTTCCACAAACAAGGACAAATCAATAGGGACCTTAAGAAGTTCACATGGCATGCCTTTGATGTTGTCAATTTTTAGTGGTTGTTTGAGCATGGTTGGCATAGTCTAAAGCTTTTCATTTTGTTTTCCTATATTTTTTTCTGTTACAATTATTAACAGCTTTTCCTAATTAATAATTACTACAAAATTCTTTATCACATCTTTGAACTTCTAAATTTCCATTTTTCCATTTCCACATTGCCTTCCTATTTTCAAGTTCTCTTTACAATCACTTTAACCATAGAGTCTTGCTTAACAAGTTGAAGAGCGCTTGATGATTCTTCCTTCAATCACTGACTGATATTTTACAATTTGTCTACATATTGATGGCCTCATATATGTGGGATTCATTCAACATCTCATGACACACAATCCAAATATGAGAGGCAGACAAATGTAGAGGAACTACGTGTTGTTTCACATGTACTACTCAATTGACTATAGAGTATGAATTGACATTTGATTGATTAAAAACATTCTTTTCTATAGATACCAGTAATTCCAATTATAACCATCTTATGGCTTGCATGATGAGAAATTGAATGAAGAGTCTGTTGGGATTGGACCACCAAACTTTGTCAAAGGCAAAGACGAAAACAAATTTCTAATAGGATTGACTACCTCTTTATTTGAATTCTATGAGGAAGGCTAGATGATTCACATATTCATAATAAGCAAATCATGCAATGAAAAGTAACAGTGAATTTTACATGGAAAACCTTGCTTAACTAAGAAAAAAACTGCAGGAGAAACAATCTTTACTATAATTAGTGAGTTTGGCTACAATCAATCCTTTCAAAACCACTGTCAATTTTACTACAAATTTAGATAAATCAATTAATGAAAGAAAGGGATGCGATTAGAAGCCCAGTAAATGGCAAAATCTCCTCCTACTCGTCTTTTTATCTCTCAATTTAAAGGTCAAAATGTTTTGAATAAATTTACACTCTTGCTCTCCAACTTTCTTGAGAAAACTCTCACCTAAGAACCACTCTTCACAGTCTCTCTCTCTCTTTCCTTCATCAAAAAATGGATCAAACTACTCTTAAAAAAAGTATTTGGCATTCAAATGCTGACAGTTGGTGTTTGAATATTGGCTATAGTAGATGAGAGTACAAATAGGTGGTGTTTGAACACTAGAAATTGGCATTCAAATATTAACCGAAGTTGGAATGAGAACAAGAAGCTGGCGTTTGAATATTGACCAAAGTTGGAATGAGAACAAGAAGATGGCGTTTGGACAGTAGAAGTTAGCATTCGAATGCCATAAACAAAACTTACTCTGCATGGGAAACCGTACATGAGCATCCTTCAAGCACCTATCAGGCATACTAGCCACTAGAATCCACGCTTGAAAGCCCACTCGTGAGTTCATCAGGCGCAGAAAGAGCCACTTCAATCTTTCTTTTGAGCGAATTCTTGCACCGAAACCAAGTGAATTTTCAAATGACCCATTCATTGGGTGTAGTACTTATAAGAGAGTGATCCAAAATCTAACAAAGTTTATAGAAAGTGAATTAATCTTCCCCATCAAACCCCTTCAAATTGCGTCACCAATACCTCCTGCAGCATTTTACATGTCGACAAGGTCATTATGGAGAAAACAGTTGGTAAACCATTTACTATCTGTGAAGTTTGTGCATCTGGTGCAGTTCCAAACAATGTAAAAGTCAAATCTTGTTGTTATAAAACTCTATGAGATTGAAACAATTTCTAAATCATTGAATTACTATCTGACTTCACAAAACAATTATGCAGAATAACAACCAACTTATCTAAATCCATGTTTATGTTCTTTTAAGTTCATGAACAAGAACTACGATATCCAAACAATGCAGTGCAGTAATCACTCCTTATCTCAAAAAATAAGAATTAATTTTCTATTCCCTTCTCCCTTTGCTCTTCTAAGCTTATGAAAGTGCACAGATTACTGGTTAAAGGGCCCTCTTTTCTATCTTAAAATAAGCCAGAAAGTCATTTCCCTTAACCATTTAAGTGATGGGTCAAATTTGTCTTTTACAGGTTAAGAAGATGATTGGTTCCTTAATTATTTAAATGTCCTTTCCCTATTGTTTGCTACTGGTTTTACTCATCAACGTCATGCCTATTGGGGAAATAACTTCTACACTATCATAACTAAACTAAACTATACATGAATTATAACTAAATATGTGCCACGCTATATGGGATAATTCTAACAATTATGAAATCTCACTTGACTTGTGAAAAGTAATTTCTTGATTCATGCATCACTTGTTGAACCCAATATTTTGTTGGATATTGATATGTCTATATCCATGGATGAAAATATTGATATCGGTATCAGTCACGGTCGTATTGATATTGAATATCTCAGATAATATGTATCGGTATTAAACATATCGTATGGAAAAATATTTCTGAAGAAATTAAGTTGATAGATCCATATTGGACGATATATCGGTTCTATCGGCTTATATATCAGCGAAATTGTCAGCTGATATTTTGAATATTGGCTGATATGAAAATATATCAGGATATTGTTATCATATTAGAAAATATTGATATTGAGGGGATCCGATACTAATACATAAATATCGGTTGATATTTGCATCCATGCTTATATCTATCGATCACAATCTATATCTTGCTTAGCCATTCACTTAAAATGTCAGTTTGACAGATTAACTTTTACTCAGGGCATGCATGTGATTTAGTTATTAGTCAGCCTGGCACTGCTGCATATGTTTTACTCCTTGATATGACAAAATAATCTTCAAGTCTTATCTCCTTTAATGTTTCTTGCAGATTGTATTCGCAAATGTTGGCGACCCTCATGCCCTAGGACAGAAGCCATTAACCTTCCCACGCCAGGTTCACCATTTCTGCACATGTGCTTTTTGGTTACGACACAAAATTTTCATTTTCAGCAATTCTATCTGTACTATCTGTGAAATGTGAGCGTTTTTTTACTCTAATCATGCTCCAGTTCATGTCATGATAATCTGATCTAACCATAAAAATGCTGTCCAGGTGATTGCTTTATGTGAAGCTCCATTTCTACTTGATGATCGCAATGTAGGACTTGTTTTCCCAGCAGATGCGATTGAAAGAGCTAAGTATTATCTCTCAATGACGACCGGCGGTCTAGGTACCCTCTTCAAAATTCTTTCCCCTTAAATTGATGCAATAGTGAGGAGAAACTGTAATTCTTTAATGGTAGGCTTTGACATTGTGGAATCCCTATTCATATGCTACTCCTTCCACCTGACAAACGAAAAGAGGGGGAAATGGAGCAAATGACCTTACTTTGAGACAACAGTTTTCATGTTTTTTTAAAACTTTTGTGGCATGTTCATGAGGAGAGTTGAAGTTACAAGAGCCTTCTTAAATGCTAGTTGTCTGTCTTTTTTCTTGTTCCACTGTCATTTCAAAAAAGCTTGTAGAGCTCTCTTTAGAAAGTGATGTAGGCCAGATTGGATAAAATAAAAGAGTGGTTGTTGAATTTGTAAATAACAAATAAAATGATGGGAAGACTGAGTTTTTCAATAGAGAAATTATAGGTATGGTTATAAAATTAGGAGGCATCACTCAATCTTCAATTGATTTAACCTAGGGACTAATTTACCTGTGGAATTGGGAGTCACTCTACCAATTAAGAGGATAAAAAAATCTTCGAGGAAGCCAAATCTCACTTGCGAGGAGGAAATTTCACTCGTGTCACACAACAGGAGCCGAATTTAAAGGCCTTCAACAGGACTGTTCAACAGAATCGAGTAGCCAGGGGACTCATCGGTCATGGGCAGCAGCCTTGAGAATATCTTTGTGCATTGATTCCTCTTCTTTTTGTTTAGGTTGTCACACGGTTGTTTTCGAACTATTTTCCTTGAAACCACAATCGAGGCTCGAGCAATGAAGGTGGTGTCTGCATTTATGTTGGTGGCTGTTCTCTTGAAACTGGTGTTGCATTAATGATTGCATGGTCGCACTATTGTAGCTGGCGGCTTCATCCCTCCTCATAGGAGAAACTCATCCTCAAGTTTAAATGTGTTACGTCTTCTCCCAACACTAGATGGAATTTTGGTAGGCCTTCGCCATTGGCCCAATCATTTATAGAGTTAGGTTTATATTTTCGTTATACTTGCTGTGGTTTGGTCTGTTTGCATGGGTTCAACTCCAGGTGCAAAATTGGCAAGGTTCAACTCCAGGTGCGAAATTGGCAAGGTTGAACCAGGTGTCAAAGCAGTCCGGATTACTGTGAAAGGTCGTAATTGGTATCTTACTCCTTGTAAAACAAGGGAGTCAGTGGTTTTGTAGCCTTAGTGTTGTACCTTCCTGTCGTATTGCCATGATCTTCCTAGCAAGATAAGGCAAGCATCTATAGGAATCACATCAAGTTGAGCCTCATACTTGTACTTTCAATTGAGAATCGGACTTGAAATCATGTTGTTATGGCTATTTCTTCCACATTTTTGAACCAAGAGACCTGATATGGTCTTCTGTTGGACGTTACACTTCTAACTTATCCACCATCTCTTAGGAAACCAAAGTGCCGTAATTTCTGGAGGTAAGGACCACTAAGCATCTCTTTCCTTTGGTCGCTCCATATGTGTGGAGGCTGGTATTTCTGGACTAGTCCACATTGTCATTGCCTCTAGGTGCTGTCAAGACACTCCTGATGACAAAGAATTCATCTGTTTCTCCTGGTTTGAAAATTTCCTTCAGATAGCTATATTCTTCCTTGTTCTTACTATCATCTGTTGGGTCTTTTTTGTGGACAAACAGACGCTCAGTGCCCTGTTTGCTCACAATGAAAACATTCATCCTTGTTAATAGAGTTGTTGTTTTGTTGCCTGGATTATGGGAACTTCCGGTTCCATCTTGAGAAGGTCGTCGCCTAGGAAATGGTTGTCCTGACTATTGGACTTTTGTTGTTTCAATTTCCCTTTGGCCTTGAGGACTGTTTGGAAAGCCCCTAGTGTGGACTAAAGATGTAAGGCAAGCTCTTCCTGAATGGTCGGCTTAAGCCCACTCAAATATCCCACAATGTCATCGTTTTCTTTAAGATGACTCGACTTGGATACTAGTAAAATTCTTCAGTATAACTTGACACTTGGTCATACTACTGGAACTTTCAGTATAGAATATGAGGGTAGTCGATGGGTAAATATTTCTTGTCAAGTTTCATCTTCATCTCGACCCAAGTATTAACTTGGGATGGCTTCATTGTTGACGTGTGTGCTGGTAATGGTGAATCTGACCTTCTTGTTTGTCATTTTTTTCATGTCAAAGAACATATCTAAAGCAAATATCCAATCACTACAGGCCTTGGGGTTGATCTTTCTGTCAAAATATGGGACATCAGTTTGGATTATCTTGCCAACTTTTTCTAGAGATCAAGTGAGCAAATTCACTGTGTCAATTGTATGGAGATTAGAGGTAGTGGAGCCGAAGGGATTGGCCTTCCGGACCTAAGGGAAGTGGAGCTAGTTTCACTCTTCTTCGTTTTTGAGCACTTCACTGGGTATGAAGAAAGGGCGTTCCTGGGGAACCTCTTGTTGTAACTTAAAATTTCTCCAGTCATTTGCTGTAAGTGGTTGGATTGTCTCAGCTCTTTGATTTCTTCTCTGAGATGGATTTCGGAAAATGTGGCACTCCTTCCTCCATAGCTTTGCGATCCCCTTGCCATGCTCCCTTTTTTATACTAGTTGATGCAGGTGGGATTGAATAAAATAAAAGAGTAGTTGAATTTGACAGAAGCTAATAAAATGATGAGAAACCGAGTTTTTAATAGAGAAATTATCGATAGAGGTGGTTACAGAATTGGAAGTAAATCACTCAACCTTAAATTTATCTAACATAGGGACTCAGCCAAGGAATTGGAAATCACTCAACAAATCAAAAGTATGAAAATCTCTTCAAAGAGGCTGAAGCTTACTTGCAAGAAGGAAATCTCACTCTACCATGCCATACAACTTGAGGCGAATTTAAGGGCCCTCAACAGGTCTGGTCAACAGACCCAAGTGGCCTGGGGATTTATCAGCTGTGGCCAGCAGCATTGAGAATATCTTTGTGCATTGATTGCTCTTTTCTTTGCTTAGGTTATTCTGTGGTTTCTCGACTTTTTTCCTTGAAGCCACAATTGGTGCTTGAGTAACAAATGAGGTGGCTGCATTCATAATGGTGGCTGTTTTCTTGAATCTGGTGGTTGCATTAATAATGGTAGTATTTTCACTATTGTGGCTGGTGGCTTCTTGGCTGGCAGCTGCATCAGAAAGTTAAATAGGTCACAATCTATGAAAAATATTTGATTCAAGTCTCCAATTGCTTGAGTTGAAGGGTGTCATTCATTCCAAAGAAATTCATAAGAACCCTCCTTAGAATGTTAATAAATTTCGTGAAACCCCCTGTATTATATGATCATGCTACTCTTTAGTTACTAGCATTAGGCCTTTTGCCATGTTATCACACGTAACATGATGCTTTTATCATTTAACTAGGTGCATACACCGACTCAAGAGGCATTCCTGGCATAAGGAAGGAGGTTGCAGAATTCATTGAAAGGCGTGATGGTTATCCGAGGTGGTGAAACTAAATAGCAGGCTCTTACTAATCTCATGTCTTACGTAAAACTTACTGCAAGTATGATTTTTGTGCCCTATACCTCAATGGCAGCAATCCAGAACTCATATACCTTACATGCGGTGCCAGTGATGGAATAATGCAAATTTTGAACATCATTATCCGAGGTGAACAAGATGGGGTAAGCTTAAATGACATTTTGAATTTTTTTCCTATGTTTTCTTTTGTTTTGGGGGAGGGTGTTCCTGTTTCTCTTATGTATAGGTAATTAATTTTTGACTACCCTTTTCCAGATTTTGGTGCCGTTTCCCCAGCACCCACTTTATTCAGCAGCAATAACATTGTGTGGTGGTTCACTTGTTCCATATTGCCTGGAAGAAACAACGAACTGGGGCCTTGATGTTAATAATCTCTGTGATGCAGTTCAGCAGGCTAATTTCAAAGGAATAACTGTAAGAATGACTTCATGTCTTATATCATGTCTAATGGAGAAAGAAAGAATCTTCCTGTCAACATATTTTGTTGTTCAGAATGAATTACCCGCTCAATGGATAATATTTGCCACCAATGGAAAATTGCATCTGTCCCTAATCAAAGCAATTGGATGTCTGACTCAAGCCTATATGATAGATCAATAGAAATACTCCAACACAATTTGATTGGAAAAGCAAACCTAAAAAATAGTCTAATACTGGGGCTAAAGTGTGATGGATTTTTTTTCTTTGCCCACTCGCCTACCAAATTTATTTAGTATTCAACTGTTTTCTTAATTATTTTCGTTTATAACTCTCTCTCTCTCTCTCAAATCTCTGCACTTCTTCACTTGTTTGGTTTGATCTTAAGATCTTAAGCTTTATCATGGAGCATGTGTTCTTGTATATCAGACCTCTAACCATGGCATGTTCCTGTGTTTCTTTAGGTGCGAGCAATGGTAATTATAAATCCTGGAAATCCTACTGGACATTGTCTTAGTGAAGGTAGCCTGAAAGAAATAACACGTTTCTGTAATCAAGAAAACTTGATGCTGCTTGCAGACGAAGTATATCAGCAGAACATTTACCAAGATGAGCGACCCTTTATGAGTGCAAGAAAGGTGTATAATATTATGCATCTTAACTTGCTTAATTGTATATTTCTGGAGAAAGTCAACTTATATAGTTTTCCAATGCTGGAAGGCTTTACTGGATATGAGCTCAACCATAAGCAAGGAGCTCCAACTTGTGTCTTTCCACTCCGTGTCAAAGGGATATTGTGGTGAATGTGGTCAGCGTGCTGGATACTTTGAGATGACGAACATTCCTCCAATGGTTTATCTTTCATTTTTTTGTCTTATGATGTTTCATATGCAGCATCCTGGGCCAAGTATTTTTCAGATAATTGTACTTTCTATGTACAATTTTTTTGTCAAAGTCACTGCCCAATCCCAGGTAGCACTGTCCAAGCAGCTTAACTAGGGCCAGATCTAATAGAGTTTGCATTGCAGAATGTGTAATATTGTCAGAAATGTGAGATACTTGAGTTCAGTTTATAGGGATCTAAGCAGGTTTGCTGTTAAGATTTACAACTCTTGCCTATACAGACAGAAAAATAATGCTCTTATTATAAGTTTGCTATAATTCTACAAATTGTATGATGCGACATTTTTTAAGTGGTCTCCTTTTCTTTATGTTTTCCTGTTTGAGTGGCCCACATAATCAGTACAACATTATCATTTTCTATAAAATTATAGTAAACTTGTAATATAAGCAGTATTGCTCATTCAAGCAGGATGATGTGGGTTCTTAATATATATCCTTACTTCTCCCACCACAAAAGCACAAAGGCACAAAGCAAAAGTTATGGAAGAAAATTCAATGCATAAAAGGACAGACTTTATAAGTATGTTTGAGATCAAATTAAAGAACAAATCTTTTCTAAAGAATGAACATATTAAAAGAATGAAACACTATGATAAAGTGTCTTGAATGATGTCTCTCTAGAAATGTTATTGTTATTCTTAGTACGTTCTTTTACTACATTCAATCACCGTGCATATGAGCTGCTGTACATTCTCATTTTGCTGGTACTATGAAGAGTGGAACTCAGGCATGGCATGCTAATGTTTCTCTCTGCTCTTCATGATATGACAGTGCAGATTGTGGATGAAATTTACAAGATCGCATCAATATCAGTTAGGCCAAATACTCCTGGACAAATATTTGTAGGTATCCCATATGTTGCAATTTTCTTACCCAGATCAATGGGTGCCCTTTTTTATATAGAATTGAAATTCCATGCGAACTTCAATTTTCACGTGTCAGAATGGAATGGTGATTTGATTTATGTGAACTTGCTATGAAGAAGAACAAGTGATAATTGATTATGGGTGTTTATTGCTGCTAGATTCTTTTGTTTGACAGGTGGCTTATCTTTCATTCTTTCTGACAGATAGGGCTAATGGTGAACCCACCTAAACCTGAAGATATATCCTATTTTAAGTTTGTTCAAGAGAGGTAAATATCTTACTTTTGCACTATGTTGGATTGTTAAAATGAAATAAGATCTGAATATAATAACTATTCTTGTAAAATAGGATAAGATAACTATATAGTTAAGAATTATTATTTCTTTATTTGATTAGTTACTTAGAATAACTAAAATTGAATTATAAATTAATTTTTAGTACTTGGTATAAAGTAATAGTAAGAGAAAAAACCAAGAATTCATATAAAATGAATTTTTAACCCTTATCCAAAGGAAAAACATTCCCACATATGCTAAAATGTTACCCGTTGTCTTCTCCTCCAACGCCACCATCATCTTTTGGCTTCAAAATCAACTCTGCTGCCATCTTTTTCATATCCAATTTTAAATTCTTTGCAATCTTTGTCATGTCACACTTCATAGTCTTGGTCATAGTCATGCTTAAATCCTAGTCTTGGTTATAGTCATGCTTGAATCCTACTTCTAGTTTGTTCTCATCGGCGCCATCTTCTACTATTTCAATTTTGCTGTAGCATTGGTTAGATTTTACTTCCTCTTCACCCTCAGAAAAACCATTATCTTTATCTCCATAATCATCTGGTAATTCTCTTTCAGAATCACCGACTCAATAGTCGTATTGCTCATCGAATGGATTGCCAAAGTCGTATGGCTCATTGAACGAGGAGATGGAGAGAGATTAGGGTCTGAAATAATGGTAGATGTAGAAACTATCTTAAAATGGTTGTTCTTGGATAACTAGAAATTAAAAAAAATCAGGGTTATTAGCTTTTTTTATTTGTTGTTCTAAAGGAATAAAATTTCATTTAAGAATTGTTATTCCTATCATTAAAGTAACTAAACAGTAAAATAATGATTTTGTTAAAAATAATATAGGAATGAAATTTCTATTATATTCTATCAAACATGGTGTTGGTTCTAGATCATCACATTCACTCTCTGTAAACCAAAAGGAAATGAACGTTGGAAATCTCTGCACCTATTTTAGATTCAAAAAAGTAGATGGAACGGAAAGCAAATAGAGGGAGCTCTTCCTACCAAAAGCAAAGACAGAGAAATGATTTTCCTTTTTCATTTATCATAATAAGCTGGAAGGAGCAAAAGGGTCCCTTTCCTACTTGGCCCACCATTGTTTTCCTCCCAAATTGGTGATGTTTGGATTGAAATTAAAAGGTGGTGGTCTTCATTTTAAACAAATCCAAGTATGATAATATTTGCTCCTATACCCCACTTGATAGCCCAGAGAGAAAATGGAGGCAAAGTTTCAGATCATGGATACAAATATTTGTATTGATTGCAGTCATATTAGTATAGACCATATTGTGTGATACATATCAGTATCAGAAGTAATTTTTTTTTGCGAATCGGAACTTGGGGCAAATATATGGCGGTGTATTTGAATCGAGTGTGTAGGCCAATAATTTGAATTTAGGCTGTATGTTGCAAATTTGGCAACATGCTGCAATTTTATTTTGGGATCATTCCAACTTGGTACAGATAGATGTTGGTTGATATTTCGTTTTATGGTTTCATTGCTTTCCATTCCTTTCTCAATCTTCTCACATCAGTTCTAATTGAAGCACAAAGTAACTTATCTAACTGTTTGTGATTGCGACTGAATTACAAAATCGATCAGCGAAGTGATCTTAGAGTCACTGAGGAGGAGAGCGCGAATAATGACCAATGGATTCAACAGCTGTAGAAATGTGGCCTGCAACTTCACGGAAGGTAAACAACTAGTATGAACTCTAGTTTTGCTGTAAAAGATGAAATTCATCCTCAATAACCCCCCTTGATTCAGGTGCTATGTATTCATTTCCTGAAATTCAACTGCCCTCTAAAGCACTAGAGGCTGCAATAAAAGCTGGAAAGCAGCCTGATGTTTTTTATTGTCTCGGTCTCTTGGAAGCGACAGGCATTTCCACTGTTCCTGGATCAGGATTTGGACTGATAGATGGGTAAGCATCTGCATTTCTTCTATTCAAATTACCGGAAATTCGATTTGGAAGTCTCTTTTTCCGTTGTTTTCCTGTAAATCTTCAGTAAAAGTAATTGTAAAAAAAATGAAGCTTCACTTGCATTGTAGGGTTAGAGAATTACCCTATTTGTTCTGATTGGGGAAGTTTTGTATATTTTCTAATTTGATAGTTGTGCTGTTGGCTTTTTTGAGAAGTGAATGTAGGAGATCTTTCTAAAGCATCGACTCTGGGATTTTGAAACTCTTTTTCATGCATTATTATTTTTCACCAGGGTGAAATATAAACCTGTTTTTTTTTTTTTTGGGATTCCCAAGAAGCTGACATGAAATTTCTCTGAATTTCAAAACATTCAAGGGGTTTTGATTGGAAATTAATGAAATTTCCCATTGGAGAAGAGCCTCCCCTGCTTCAACATTTTGCAGCACTTACTGGAAAAAAAAAAATCCTTACTAGAGCTTCAGCATCATGAGTTGGCTGAGTATAGAAGTCATGTGTCACGCAGACATGTCACGCCAATGAAAGATATCCACATGTATGCATCAGCTGTATAACAATGTATATGTAGGGTATGAAATCGTTTAAGTGATTCTAGAAAGTTCTAGAATAACTTAAAGAATTAAAAAGATAAAAAAAGGGGGGAAAATAGGTACTTCATTTTATAATATTATTGCATGGAATAGATGAGGGTAACCGTAGAGTATTTTTGAAGAGATATTTTAATAGTATATTCTAGAGTAGAAATCAAATGATAGAATGAAATATTAGCTGTTGAAGAGGTTATATTTCTGTATAAAGAAGTAATATCTCATTTAGGACAAGCTAAGTTAAGTTATATGAAGCCAAAAAATAGTGAAATTAAGGGAATGGTTAGTCTTGAAAGTTCTAGAAGTGATTTTGCTAGAGTAACTATTGAAAAAATGTTCCGTTCTTGTTATACTCAACTTCTATAATAAAGCGTATTTTTTTTCAAAATTTGTATTTTTACCTATTTGGGGTGAGAATGTTGATAAAATATTGACTTGTTTACGCCACACAAGTGTACAAAAAACATAAGAAAAGTGTCATCCCATGATAGTTTAAATGGGCTCCTAACTCGGTATCCCTTCTTGTGAGCAGGGTGTTCCACTTGAGGACAACCATTTTACTGCCGGAGGAAGACATGCCTGCAATTATGGCTAGTTTTAAGAAGTTCAATGATGAGTTCATGGAGAGGTACGGTGATGACTGAGGCTACTCCACCACTTTGAAATCTTGATATTGTGTTCTCTGTCACTTTTAAAATAATATTAACTACTGAGAACAATATAATTTAATATTTAAAAGAATTGTGATAGTATTCTTGTCATTTTGCAATTTTATATCTGAATTGGAGGGGCTTCTATGCCGAGATGCATCGGAGCCCCTGAACTCAATGGGCCACAGGGGGCAGGCTATGATTTGACAGTTGGGATGAAAATATTCTCTTTCAATGATGTGAATGGGAGTTGCACGTGTAAGAATATTTACAGACAGGATAATAAAAATGAATTTGTGTTGTTGATTGCAATATTTAAGATTTTAGTATGGTTTATTTGAATTTTAAAAAGTTTAAAAGATAGAAAATTAATAAAATGAATAAATAAATAAAAAGAAAGTTACTTTTTTTAAAAAATATAAATATTTTAATATATATATATATATGTTTATATTTGCATTTTTTATAATTTTTCATATAATTTAAAAATAAAAAAAAAATATTTTGTTTTATTTTTTTTAGATATTTAAATCAAAATAAACCCTTCAATTTCCCAAATTTTTAAAGGATGTGAAAGAGTACAAAATGGAGAATACGAGGTTTCTCTGGCAAAATAATCAAAATACGGCAAGTTGTCATATGGCTTTGTGGTTCCGCATAAGCACAAATAGCTTTGTGGTTCTTGTGTGCTTCCATCAACATGCGGCTGTGTTCTGCTACTGCAAGTTGCTTCAGGTATCATGCTAATTACATGCGATGATTGGCTATTGCATCAGTAACAAGTGATTCTTGAATTCCTATTTTACATCAGTAACATCTATTTTTAGATTTCATATCAGCAGCATTCTTAAATTCTTGAATTGTTAAAGTTATTTAGTGCTCCTACTTCAAATTATTATTTTAGACTGTCTATAGACTACATTGGCTTGTGCTTTATATAAACGAAACTCATCAGTCTCAGCAACAGTACCAAATTTTAGCAATAGTTTGTTCTCCTACACCCGCAACCAATTCTGTTGTATATATTCACATTTTCATTAACAAGTTCTGCTTATTTCTTGAATAATTCTTCATTAGCTTTATGATGCAATGGATTCTTAGGAATTATTAGCATCGTGAAAAGTTGCTGCAGCCATTTTGGAATCCTTGAATTTTATAATTTAGAGTTCATTACTCTATTTTCCTGCACCAGCAACATTGGTAGCCGGCAAAACAAAAACTCTCTGCCACTGATGTTAAAAGATTCTAAAATAACAATTCTTGAATTGTTTGGTCTTGCGGCTTCATGACTCCTTGGACCTTTTGATTACTCAGTGGACTTTTGTAAGAGCTCCCACCTTAGATTTCAGTGTCTGACAACAACTAGAATCTCACTTACGTTATTTCATATCCACAAATTAAGGCAGAACTGAAATTTTGCCCACTTGGCAGTTTGCATCAGCAACTCATTAGCATCAACAAAAGCAACAAATTTTAAAAATTCAGTCATGGTTTTCTAGCACATCTTCATATTGATTTTCGGTACTCTGCATCAAGTGGTGCAGTCCTGAGGCTGCTAACTCCTTGACTTGTGCAATATGCAATTCTAGCTATTATGTTGCAAGATCGATGCTTCTGGCTACAGTGATGTTTGCTACTATTCAAGTGTGGCATTCTTGATTAACATTCTGTCCTGGGCTCTTGGGATTTTTTGGAACCGTGAAAGGTTGCTAGAGCTTGAACTCAGCCTCATTAGGAAAATCTAAGCTTTTCTCCAACAATTTCAATTCTGCAAGATTTCTTAAAAATTGCTGTTATTAATACTGCCGTGAAGCTGCTACATTTGTAGTTCTGCCTTTGGTGCCTTAAAGTCCTGCATCTGCAGTACTATTTTAGTAATTTAGAATTCCAATCTGTCCGAAATAGGCAGTCGTTCTTGCTGTTTTTGATTGAAATTACAGCTATATTGAAATTCTGAAATCTGGAAACTTAGAGTTCAACATTTTCCTCAACTCCTTGGCATCGGTCACTGTAATCAGGGGTACTCTATTATGTTTTGTTCTGTTCTTTTGTACTGACGTTTTGAAGATTCATGGCGCCACTATTCTGCTGCGTCGCTGTGTTTTCAAAGACCATGAGTTCTTAAATTCTTTGCGAATATAATGTTGAAAATTTTCTGAACTTTATTCTAAAAGTATGGAATTAGGAAACTGAAATCTGAATTTACTATTGAATTTTGACCTTTATTGTTTTGCTGAAGCATTATTTTTGCAACTTCTTGCTAAGCTCACACAATTGTTAATCCTGAGCCTTGCTGTTCGTTTATAGCGTTGGTTTTTTTCAAACTGGTTCTGATTTGGGTGCAGAGTCGTCGTTCCTCAGTCAATAACTCGACTCCGGTATTGTATTAGTACATAATCTGGTAATCCAGAGAACAGAGAAGATTTGGCTTCCTTGATTCAATTCTGGGTTACTTTCCAGTTCTTCATCAGCAACAGTGAAAATTCTTACACCATTTTACTGCAGCTGGTGGATATAGATTGCATCGAATACCACTCTTGACTGGATTCCGATGGTTATACCACAATTCTTGACTATTCTTGATTCTTCAAGAATTCAAACCTTCACACTCAAATTTAAACATTCTGCGCTCAACCTTGATAATTGCTTTAGCTACTGATTGTGAGCGCTGCAGCAACGCCAGCAAACCATCAACATGGAGTTCACCGTAGAGCAATTCCGACAGCAGCAGCTACAATTGCAGGAACAAAAGGCAACAATTAGCTCGACAGCAATGTCAAACAGCTATGGAAAAATTAGACAAAATGGAGGCTAAGAGGGATGTTTTTGCATTTGAATTTCGAACGATTTTACAATCCCACTACGCCTTCAACTACTCAGGCAAATGTTTCTCGAGTTTGCCACCACTTGTCTTCAAATGCAGCTTCACCAATGGTGGCCTCCCATCAACAGGCAAACACATCTATCAGTAGCCACTTACAGCAAGGAGTACACTTCCTGCAACAAACACCAAAACATCAACCATTAGAAGGTGTACATGTATTGCAGAAGGTGAAATTCAAGAACAATTTCAAGGAAGCACACAAACACCACAACAGAAGCACCACACGACGATTGCTGTAAGTGGACAATTCAACCATCTAAAGCAACAAAAATCAGTAAATCAAAATCACCAAAAGCAGCAGCCCCGACACCAATCCAGCCTAGACAGTTTTCTTCAGTAAAGAATGACGTATAATCATAAATTACTCCTCAAACGAATGAGCTTCAACATTATAATAAAAAATTCACCTATAAACTCTCAATTATATTTGAGATAGAAACCATAATAGTTGTTACTAGCAAGGCACATTTGTATAATTTAGGAGTCTAGTATTAGTTACGTATGTTGTAATAACGCTAATCATATTTGTGATTGACTTAACATTTTCTCAATTTATTTATATTAATAAATTTATACAATAATAATAATATGAATAAATAATATATTATATTATAATAGGTATTTAAAGAGTGTGAAACGTGGGTATATAATATAATAATAATAAATAAAATAATGGTTGGAATTAATAAAAAAACAACTAATAAAAATTTAAGAATGATAGGTTTTTCTTGGAACAAAAAAAAAAAAAAAAAAAACCTTCTTATATTGTAATTATAGAAAAAGTTATATTTTGTTATCTAAATAATTAGTCCCGTCCCTTTTTAACGAGTGTCCGTATCCACAATATATGAATAATAATTAATGCGTTATAAATTTAAATTTGAACAGGTTTGAATCAAATAGGTTATCGAATTTCGATCACCGTTTGTTGGGCTTTGGGTCTTCCATACCACAATTTTAAACAATAAATTAGGTGACGACGGGGTTTGCTCCCATTAAAAATACTCTAACGCTTAAATTAGTTATTGACATTCTAAAATTAGAAGGTGGATGTAAGAGATGTAGAAATGGATGCAATGAATGTGTTTGTAAGTGGGGGTGCACTCATAGGATGAATGCCTTTTGTAGTTGCTCGTGAGGAGCAGTTTCTTTAAGTATTAAGTTCACCGGGAACTAGTAGTAGAGAGAGTGTGAGCGTAGGATGCTCGAGAGAGTAGGATAACTTCTAAGAGGTTCAGGGTTTTCGACAGACCGTGCATAGATTTTGGCGCCTTCCTCTCGGGATGTGTTTTGATTTTAGAGATGACCATTACAGTGAAACTTGCCTTTTCTAGATATACGAAAAATTAGGATAAACGACCATTGTGGCTCGAAGATGGATATGTAGGCCAGTCTCGACATGGGCCGTGTTCATCATAAGTCGTGGCCGATTTACTTTTTACTTTCCCGATCAATGATATCGTTGACTGTCCTAAACTTAGTTGGGTCATTGTGGTCTTGGGCCTTTGTCGGCCCACTTACTCTTCGTCCTGTCAATGACAGCGTTGATCGTTCAGGTAGAAATGGGCAGTTGAGGACTTGGGTCATTTTTTTTTTGGGCCAACTTGTTACTAGTGTTCCCATCAATAATTATATTATTTATAGGCTAAAAAAATTAACTCTTTAATTATATTAATATTATTTTCTCTATCAAATATCAACCCAATTATGCAAATAATTTTTTAATAAATATAATAAAATTATACATAATTATAATTTTTAATTATTTTAATAAATTATTAAATAAATACCATATTATGTGACATAATTTTAATACCGTAAAGAAACATTTTAATATATTACTTGTGTATTTCCACCTCATTCTATCAACATCAACCGCCGCCCCTAGAACTCAACTGATACTCCGACGTTACTATCACGTAATATGCTATAAATTTTATAGGATAAAATGATTTCCCAGCAAACATAATTCCATAAGAAATAGAAATAAAATTAAAAGAAATAAAATAAATTAAGCTAGTGTTTTTGCAAAGGTTAAAATAGGAAATTCAATTTATAGAAAGGCTAAAACAAATCCCAAGAGAATAAGAGTTGTATTTTAATAATTTTCATATATATATATATATATATATATATATAT
>JAOVVI020000356.1:548-33787 GCA_028571085.2 Nepenthes alata
AAATAATCACTGCTTCTAATAAAAATTTCAATTGAGATAGGCGTCAAGATCCTAAATGCAAGGCATGCTTATATTGTAAATTAAATTTTTTACTGATTTAATTAAAAGCTTATTATACATAATCTCAAAAAATCAGATAATAAAAAAATAAAATTGAGTATTGTCTAATATTTTTCATCTTATTATTTCTAATTAAATAGTACGTTGGTGTGTTATCAACTTAAGTGGTTGACCGGCCAATCCATAATAAAGCAATAAATTTAGAACTTTTGTTATCCATATATCCTATCTACAATTATTTTATAAAAAAAATAAACTTAAATGTATTATAAACAAAAAATTTAGAATAATATTATAACACGTAAAATAAAAAAATATTTTTAATCTTAAAATAGTAAATTAGATTCATTATTTCTTCGGTACTGAGATGATAACTTTTCTGGTAACTTGAAATAATAAAATCAATCACAAGAAAAAAGTTTACATACCTTTCACGACATTATAATAAATTTCAAGAATCAACGACCGATCAGATTGTTGTGTGATTGGGTTGTGTCGGGCTGCTACTGGGTGATTGTGAAGGATAGGGAGCCCAGCCATGGAGGTTACCTTGCAAGCGCAAAGACCCTTCTGCTGCGGAACTAGTTTCAGGGACAAAGGCAAATTCAACATCAAACCCTTCGTCGGGTTCTGCGATAGACCAACTTCAAGATCATCATCTTTCCACTCTGTTGCAAGTTTTCCGTTTTCCTTATCACTTGCTGTTTTGCGATGGTTTCTGAAGTTGCCTATTCGATTTTTTAATGTGTGTGATTCGAATGGGTAATTTTCTGTTAGGAAATTTGAGATTGGTTCTTGTCCTTGTGGGTTGTCTAATAGTGGATTTGTAGTGTGCTCACTCGTGATTTTAGAAATGATTGTGCGTTTTTCTTAGTTCATCAATCCGGGGGTTGTCAATATCTGGTTAGAGCGTTGTATTTTTCAGTAATCAAACGTGCTGTTGATGAGGAAGTAGACTTAGTTCCACACACACTATGCTTGCAATCACCCCAAAAGGTTAAGACGTTAGGTGAGGGCTCTTGATCTGCCTTTATATTTGATAGATCCACTTAAGCAAATTACCTTCAATCCTTAATTAAGCGCATACCCACTCCATATCTTATGCTGGAAAATTTGGTTGTGTACGGGGGATAACTAGGCGAAAGTGCTCTAATACCGTCTAAATGGATTACTCATCTCAAATATCTAAGCTGATCCGCTAGTTTTCTATTCTAATGTGTCACCTTGTGACGATCCCTTTGGGCTTCGAGTGTGAACTAAGCAAAGGTTCACTGCTTACCTTGTTTTGAAACATAATTATAAGAATTGGTTTATTATGAATTGAACCCATGAGAACTAGGTGAAAATTGTTCACATACCATGTCAAGGAGCCACGCAATCCTAAAGCTTAAACTTTTTAGGTGAGTGGCTAAGATTAGTTTTTTTGCTTATACTGATGAATATGTGACATAGCTATATATTTTAATTCCTTTCGTGTATAATTTTTAATTTTTTTTTTTTTCATCTGCTGCAGTCACATTCATCATGCAGTCATGGGATATTATGTAGAATATCGGCAAGTGCTGGTTAGTTTCTGTTGATTGTTGTACTGTGCTTTTCTTTTTTTTTTCTTTTCAGAAATTTATTATCTCTGCCAATTTGATTATGACTTAGTCATACCTGTTGACAAAATTCAACAATCATTATGCATATGCATAGACTTTTCAAGGAGACGACCAAAAAAAGTGTATGCACCTAGATCAAGAAGCACTGGACCTCCAAAGGGATTTATGCCAAAAGCACCAGTTGGACCCAGCATGCAGAAGCCTGATCAAAGGAACAAAGGAGAGGATGACAGTTCAACTACTTCCACGTCTAGGCTCAGTAAAAAAGTGCATGAAATGGGAGTTGATGCTAATGACAGCGAGGCAATGGAAATTTCTCATGGAACGAGAGTTGAGGGAAAAGGGAATGGCGATACCAATAGAGAAGTAGGAGAAAGATCACCAGTGGATAAGCCAGTAGACATCATTAGTGAAAATCAGTTCAAGGAAAAAGGGAGCATTGTTGCTGTTGACAACTCCAAAAGCGTAGAAGCATTGGTCAAAACCAAGGTTGATACTGCAATTGTTGAGATAGGAGTAGGAGGAAAGAATTTAGGGAGAGTTAAAGTCAATGCCATTTCCAAATTCGATAAAGGCATTGAAGCTGGCAACAATATGACTGAAATAGTAGCAAGGGGCCCTGAAAATGTTGGAGGTGGTGATGAAGATGACAATAGCTCGAATGGCGTAGTCAAATTGTTCAAAACTGATTCGATAACTGCATTGACTGAGACATGGGTAGAAAGCAAGAATTTAGTGGTCAAAGCTGTTGTGGAAGGTGATGACAATTTACCTGAAACCAAACCAAGTGGCTCTGAAAGTATTGGTGGTCTTGATGACAATGGTGACAACCCACAAAGAACATTGCTGAAAGATGATGATCAAACTGCATTGATTGAAATGGGATTAGGAGGACATGTAGATATTAATGATCCTGATGCTGTTGCAGAAAGTGATGAAATCATTGAAGCTGACCTCAATATAACTGAAATCGAAGCAACTGCTCCTGAAAATATAGCAAGTGAAGAGAATGAAAAGGAGGGTTTTTCGCAAAAGTTAAAGTTAGACATGGAAGCACGACTACAAAAACAAGTGCTTGAGGAGCTTGCACAGGAGAATTTCTCTAGAGGAAACAAATTTTTTACCTATCCTCAAGTGGTAAAACCTGGACAAGATGTAGAAGTATTCCTTGACCGACATCTTTCCGCTCTGAAAGATGAATCAGATGTCATGATTATGGGAGCATATAATGATTGGCGGTGGAAATCATTTACCACAAAATTGGACAAGACTCATCTGAAAGGTGATTGGTGGTCTTGCAAGATTCATGTTCCTGAGCAAGCATACAAAATAGATTTTGTTTTCTTTAATGGAAAAAAATTATATGAAAATAATGACAAAAAAGATTTTCACATAGTTGTGGAGGGGGGCATGGACTCTTCTGATTTTGAAGATTTCTTGCTTGAGGAGAAACACATGGAACTTGAGAAACTTGCAAAGGAACAGGCTGAGAGGGAGAAACAAGCAGAAGAGCGGAGGCGGATAGAAGCAGAGAAGGCTGCAAGAGAGGCAGATATAGCTCAGGCAAAGTTAGAAGTTGTGAAAAGACGAGAGCAGTTGCAAGAGTTGATAAAGAAGGCTACAACATATGTTGATGCTGTGTGGTATTTTGAACCCCGTGAGTTTAGGGGTGCAGACATGGTTCGGTTGTACTATAACAGGACCTCTGGTCCTCTTGCTCAGGCCAATGACATTTGGATTCATGGGGGCCATAATGGTTGGCAAGATGGGTTGTCTATCATTGCGAAACTAGCAAAATCTGACAGGATGGATGATGACTGGTGGTATACTGAAAGTATGTGTACTCAGAAAATTACTCCTTCTCACTACATCTGTTTATCTTTTGTTCTGGTAGTGTAATTTATGCACTGTGCATTAAGGTTGTGTATCTGATGCTGATTTGTTAGGCGGCTGACTGGCATCACTTTATGGCCTTAACTTTCATAAAAAAATTGACATGATATGAGAATTCATGAAGTTGGTTTCTTAGAAAAGAAGGAAAAAGCTTACATTAAGTTGTAGAATTATAGATCTCAGAGTATTTACTGAAAGTTCCAGGTATAGTTCTTAGGTTTCTAGTAGGAAGAATAACCTCTTAGTCCTGCCTCATGGTATTGAGTTGTTCCTGTGTTGTTGGATGCTTTCCTTATGAGTGTAAAATGCTTTTCTCCATAATTGTTCCTAGAAATGGCACATTTCCGTAAGTCCTGCATCTTATACATGTAAATTGATTATACTTGATTGAGAGTGTTAATTGTGATCGTGCATACTTGATGGATTAAAAAAATGTGAACTTTGTCACTTTGTAATTTTTATCATTTGGACTTTCTAGGTTGAGATCTTTGATTCTCAATAGAGGAATTATGTGAATATATGTGCGGATAGGTCATAATTTGTATGTTTGAATATGAACATGCATGCACTTATGATGCTTGAATCTCTCTTTGTTTATTTTGTGTCTTGTCATTTGGTTGGTGAAGATGTTTTCATGGCAGGTTGGATGTCCAAAGCAAGTTAGAGAAGACTAAAAGGTTCTTAATTGATGTTGGAAGGATACGTATTCATCATAATTCTTATACATAGAAACCAGTGTAGAATGGATTCCATTTTGCATTTTTCCCTAGTATTCTGCTTCTCTTTTTTCTTTCACTATTTTGGGGTACTAGTACTACTTTGAGCATCTACAGTTTATGTAACTTGGTATCCTATTCAGCCAGTATTTAAACTCTGGGGACTAGTTCTCAATTTCGGATCAGGATCATGATAGAAATTACTGAGATGACAAAAGAAAATTTATGCTAGGTCACACTGAAGCTGAATGAGTTTTAGATATTTGTAACTAGAAATTGATTTATTTTTCCCTTGTTCTCTTGTACGTCATGTCGGTGTTACTAAATGAGAAGTGGCTTTGCATGTTAAGTCCAACTTGCATCAACAGTGGGGAAGTTATTGCCTCAGCATATATCTATGTCCTTGGCTGAAAGTGGGCTGTGGATTTTGTTTTCTGGTGCCATGCAGTTCTCTTCATCAGTTGATAGATATTTTTTGACACCATTAATGCATTTTGTGCAGTTATTGTACCTGATCGAGCCCTTTTCTTGGACTGGGTTTTTGCTGATGGACCACCACAGAGGGCAACAGTGTATGATAACAATCATCGCCAGGATTTCCATGCTATTGTTCCAAAAACCATACCTGAAGAGTTGTATTGGGTTGAGGAAGAACATCAGATGTATAAAAAACTTCAAGAGGAGCGGAGGTTAAAGGAAGAGGCTATAAATGCCAAGGTAAATTCATTCACATTTGACTAGACTTTACTTGTTGTCATACATTGAAGTGCCTAAGGAATTGGAGGGTCTTCTTAAAGAGAGGAATCATTGGTGAACTGCAGCCACATGTATAAGCAGCGTGATGGGAGTGTGAATTGCCTATTTCTTCATTGTCATGTTTTCCAGCTGTTTTTGGAGCTGTCTTTCTCTAGTTAGGTATTTGTTGGGCTAGATCCTGATCTTTAATGGGGGGAAATATTGGCTTGGGACAGTTTTTTTTTTTGAGGAGCATGTTTCTGGGTCAATTCTCCTCGCAAATTATTTGGCTGATTTGGCAAACTGAAGATGGAAAGGTCTCTAGGGTGTTGTGCATCTTATGTTGTCAAGAAAACTTGCTGAAATTTCGGTATTTTGTGCTGAGAGTTCCCTTGATTTTTGGCTTGGTAACTTTGTGAGTGTAAGTTTGGCATAATGGTAAGGTTGTACTTTGTCACTTGGAGAATATGGTTTCAAACCTCTGAAATGGCCTCTCAGTAACATAGGAGTAAGGTAGCATATGTGCCCCTCTCAGAACCCACAATGTGAGAGTTTTGAGCAGGGGCATCCTCTGTAGCTTCAAATTTGTGCAAGCTACTGGGTTGTGGGAGTGCATTAGTAATCTTTTGGTCATAGGATCTCGACACTTCTTTACCAACTCTTCCCAGGCCTCATTGGAATGCTAAGCAGAGTTGTACAACTACTTATATTGACCTTGTTGTTTTGTTGCTATGTTTTATTTGTCAGAAAAAATTATTTACTAGGTTACTGTTGTCAGAGTATTGCATATTTGAAGGAAGCCTATGGCAAAAGATCTAAACCAGAATTTGATCTATTAAATTACATGTGCGAGAGCCAACATGTTAAGCTGTGTAATTCATTGTATCTCAGCAGTGTCTGCTCCTTATGAGCAATGTTTGGCTTCAAGGATCTTTTGACACTTGTTAAGAGAGTTTTCTTTTCTTTCTTTGTTTAAGATTAGCGCTTCATATTTCCCCTGCGCCTGCATTTTTGCGGCTGGCACATTTCCCCTTCCCTGACCAAATTTTATAAATGATTCTCAAAGGCTTTTCAAAAGTAGCTATTGCACCTCCATTTCTGATCTCTCTGTTTCGCTGCTTGCCACAGGCTGAAAAAACTGCACATATGAAATCTGAGACCAAAGAAAGAACATTGAAGAGGTTTCTGCTGTCTCAAAAGCATATTGTCTATACAGATCCTTTGGATGTTCAAGCAGGGAGTACTGTGACAGTATGTTACAATCCTGCCAACACAGTTCTAAATGGGAAACCTGAAATTTGGTTTAGATATTCATTTAATCGTTGGACCCACCGCAAAGGTCCATTCCCGCCTCAAAAGATGATACCAGCAGAAAATGGTTCTCATGTGAAGACAACAGGTGAGCTTTTAGCTCAACTAGTAAATTATTCCTGATTGACGGCTGTATCATGCATCTGTGCTCTTCCAAGCTCTGTCTTATTGTTTCCTGTATTTTTTCCCTCATTTAATATTGTGATGCATGCTTCTGCTCTCTATTTCTGTCCCAACCTGAGATTCTGGACTTCAGTGTCCTGAGGTGCATACGTGTCGCTTGATGCACTCAATTTATACTTCACTTTCGAACCAGTTAGATCTTTCTTAGCCTAGGGATCATAATCAGGGGAGGAAAGAGCTGTGGGTTTCTAAATATCGATAAAATTTTTGGGTTTTATCATTTTTTAATATTAATTCATGGACTCATTAGGGGAAGGCTAGCTTACGGAGTGTGACTTCCAAGGGATTAAAGATAAGTGCCATTTTTGGATGCAGGGTAGAAACAATCAACCTGCTCATCCTCCCTAAATAACTCTAATTTCTGGGGGTTACAAATGTCATTTCCTTTTCTTACTTCCTGAGGAAGTTGGAAGGTTTTCCCCTTTTAAAAGACTATCAAACTTTTAGGAACTAAGAAAATGAAATCACAGTTACCCCTAGAAACAGATCTTCCATGTTATTCTGGTAAGGATATTATTGTCTTGGTTAGTATACTACCCAGGAAGTTCTCAGAAAACAAGAAGCTCATATACTTCTTTCGAGTATCCATGTAGACTATATTGATGGGTCCAGCACGGAATTGGGCAAGGATCAGCGAGGCCCAACTGAAGAGGCGCAGGTTCAACCAACAGAAAAGCCCAAGCCCAGCTACGGCGTCCAAAGAATCCAGAGACGCGGCTCACGTGACACCCCAGACGAGCAACCAATCAGCGTGCCTGTGCGCCTACAGAGACGATCTCAGGCGGCAGGCGCTGGCTCAGAAGATGTCTGCCAATGGGAGAAGAGGTCAACGCTAGCAAGCAGCAACGCACGCCGTTCTCGCAGCCACTCAACCAATTCAAGCACGGTCAGCAGGGCTGGCGTTGCTCATGCCCGACGACTGTCTCCTCGCTTCCATAAGACAACAACTGACACCGCTGGCCACCGCCAACGCGCAGCAGCTGGCAAATCCCGGCAAGCCACTTATCGGGGATTCTGGCTCCCAAAGCCTCCCTGAAGGAGTTTACAAATACTATCTCCTGCTTGGAGGAGAAGGACCGATTCTGGAATCCGCTTCCAACTTCCCCAAAAGAGCCCAAACGGTGAACAGAGATCAATCTCACAATCCTTCACCCAGCACTCTAGGCTTCGAGGAGAAAGAACCAGCTCTCTTCCATCGCGCCACCGCCACTTCTCAGCGGCGATAGTGAGCCACCCATAGCGGTGCAACCCATGAAGCACAGATCTCCCCAAACATCCCACACACTCCCCTCATTCCTGCATATCTGCATTATCATCACGTTTATTTCTAAGCGTGCATCTCTTTGTTCATTGCGGGAGATTTTTGACTTGAGTATCGGAGTGTTTACAGTGGGACAACCTCCCACCGTCCTCTGTCCTCTTGTTTGTAGTTTGTGATGTGCAAGTTCTATGTAACAGTGATGGAGACTGGACCTGATCCAGTTCGACCCGCAGCGGAATATGGGAAAGCTCTCTAATTCGTACCACAACCGAGAACCGGGGATGCATCATATATATATATATTTACATTAAAATAGGATATCTATTGTAACTCTTAATGGATTATATTTGCTTCCAATGGAAATTGCTTCTTTCTCATGCGGATTCATATTACATATGTATATGGAGAACTGCTCTAGTATTTTTCCCTGCCATTAATGTCTTGAATTGTGTTGCTATAGTCAAGGTTCCGTTGGATGCATTCATGTTGGACTTTGTTTTCTCTGAGAGGGAAGATGGTGGGATTTTCGACAATAAAGATGGCATGGATTACCATCTTCCTGTGTTTGGAGGAATTGTGAAAGAGCCACCGCTGCACATTGTGCATATTGCTGTTGAAATGGCCCCTATTGCAAAGGTAAATGTTGTGAGTAAGACTTTTCCAATATCAATTCTCACAAAAGGCTATTCTCAAATTTAGTTAGATAGTTCCATGTATTTGGTCCAAATGTAGTCTCTTGGCATGTCTTTTTAGGGTTAAGGTTGGCCATGACAGTTGCTACATTAGGAAACTGTCTGGCAGCTAAATAAAGCTTCTATATATTCATCTTATCCCCTTGATCAATAAACTTTGGCAATTTGAGTTTCATTCTTGGGGTATTGATGTGATAGGCTGGGTTGGAATGTCTTTCCATAATCATTGTTTGTCATTAAACTATGCTAACTCAAATGATTGTGCCTTATCAACCTAGACATTATTAGATGATGGAATGAAAATTTTTTGACTTTCACATTCAGAGAAAACTGTTGACGGTGGATTTAAGATCTTTGAATGATGCAAAGTACTAAAACAAAATTAGTCTGAAACAAAAGTTTACAATTGCTATTCGGCATTATAATGAGAAAATAGCACTGGGCCCATCATTTGTTGGATATGGATGCTCTTTGAAGTGATATCTTAGATTCATGGATGCTCTTTTCTTGTCAACAAATAATTGTTCAAATTGACTTCCATTTCTTAGCCATCCCCAGTTGTTTGATCTCCCTTATTTTCATCGAATTCCCAGTTATTTTGTCAATTTCCATTCCTCGAAAATCTTCTGATTTTTCATCTCATTCCTCTTCTCCCTTTCTTGTGTAATTTTAGTATGTGTCTCATATATTTCAGTCTATCCTTTTTCCCCGATTCTTTTAATTTGATATCTCATTCTTCACATCTTGTTCTCTCATCTATTTCTTAGTTTGTAGGCTTCATTCTACATCCCATTACTTGGAAGAGTAGCTCTTACTTTCTTAGGTCATCAGTTCAGGATAAAGAGTCCAATACGACTTCTTTGCTAGGCTAGTTGCTTGCTTAGGGCATTAACAATCTTTTTGGTGCTTATTTATTTCCTGCCAAAAGAGATAATGGTGCATTATTTCTGTTGATCTATATTTGATAACAATTTAATTCTGATCAAAAGCTTTCTTGAATAAATATTTTCTGGTTATTTCTAACTGGATGGTAATTTTATGAAATGGTGATTATGTGTGTCACTGCATGTGTATGTCTTCGATAGTGCGTGGGGATGGTTATTACATAAAGAAGCGAAGGGTAAACAGAGAGGAGAGGCCTTTTGCATTAATTGCATGGCTTCATATTTCTTGGTTAAACTTTACTTTTTTGGGTTTCAAATTTCAAAATTAGAAGTCTGTAATTTGGTGTGTTTAGAAGAAAGTGGTATTTCCATCATGTGAGAGAGATTGAGATAACGTTCCATGTCAGCTCTGAATTAATCGGAAGGAAATAAAATATTTTTCTTTAAGTCAACTGCTTCCTAGTAAGTAGTGACTGATGTAATTCTTAAATTTGTGCAACCTATTACAGGTAGGAGGCCTCGGAGATGTTGTTACTAGTCTATCTCGTGCTGTTCAAGATTTAAACCATCATGTTGACATCATTCTTCCAAAGTACGACTGCATGAACTTTAGCAATGTAAGATTCTACTTCCAAAATAATTACTTTATTATAATCCAAATGCTAATCCTCTTTCCCCAATATTCACTTCCCAATATATTTGATCTTGAATAGTTACACACATGTTGTGGATAATCTTGATTCATCTTCATTGAATTTAGAACAGGTAAAGGATCTACATTATCAAAGGTGCTATTCACACGGTGGGATTGAGATAAAAGTTTGGTTTGGGAAGGTTGAAGGTCTTTCTGTCTACTTTTTGGAGCCTGTTAATGGGTAAGTGCAAAATATTTGGGCTCTTGGGGGTCTTATATGCATTCTGCTCATGGCTATATTTTGATGAGGCCTCTAGATCTGATACATAAATTGTAATTTTTAGTAATAAATCATTACATGATGACTTGTTCCTAATTTGATATTACAATGCACTGTGCCGTGAAATGGGTTAATATTTTGCTTTGCCCAGGCCTCACTGATCTCGCGATCTTGTCTTTACTAGTTGGACCTCTTCACTGTGTGGTTAAATCATGGAATATCTACACCTATCTGCTACATGGCTTCAGTAAATGTACTTCAATCATGTTTATTTAGTAGCCTTTCCTAGTCCATGTTTATTTGGGTAGTTTAATCCACTGTGCTTGGATTTAAGCTCTGATATAATTCAGGCATCATACCTTTTGATGTTATAAAATAATTTAGCATCTGATGAGGGTTTCCACGGCTATGATATTTCCTGCTTTCCTATGTGGACATGACACTCTTTAACAGTAATCTGACCATCTCTTTCAGTTATATCATTCTATTATACCCAATATCTATTCTTCTAATTCTGCACCAGTAATTAAGCCAGAGGTTCTTGTGAAGGACTTGAATCTTGGACCAATTCTTGTGTTCCTCTAAAATTATTTCCTTCATGTGGCCAAGTTCTGAAGTTCAAACAGCTGTGGGCACTTAATGGATTTAGATTTTACTAGTGAAGTCTTTGCTTGAGGATTGTGCTTCGACAAAGCTACACTGAGAATCTATCAAAACGCTTTTGGTTGTCCTTCAGATCTGATGTCATTTTCAGCTCTTAATTTCCGTTATCCTCATGCATTGCATTCACCAAAGAAAAAGAAAGTGCAATTCCGCAATTCCCTTATCTATGTGGGGATAATTGACAACATTCTCTTATTTTATAATAATTGTAAGTAAGTCTGCACATATTAGCTCAGTGACATCCGATGCAATCGTTATTGGGTATCTTGACAGTCCTTTCGTTTCCACAGATTTTTTTCGACTGGTTGCATATATGGTTGTCGGAATGATGCTGAGAGATTTAGCTTCTTTTGTCATGCCGCCCTAGAATTTCTACTCCAAAGTGGATTTCATCCTGTAAGTATTTTAATCTGAAAAACATATTGCTGTCTATGAGTATATCTGAGGACTGGGTTTCTACCCCTGATGGTCTCGGTGACCATTACATCTCATGTAGTGATAAACTTGAGATGAAGCATGGCAATAAACTTGCAAGATGGCATCCAGAAGCTAGAATTGCATTTATGGAAAATAAAAAAAACTAATGTCTACATAAAACAAAAAAATAAATATCTCATATTTCCTTTTCTGCATTTAACAAAACCAATGTCTCTGAGTTTTTTGCTCTCTTTTGGGTCTAATTCAACATGTATCATTCAGCTCATCTAGAAACAATTGGCAGGGCCAGTGAAATTTCATTGTTATTGACAACGATTACTTATGGCTACATGATGACCAATAGCTTATTCCTATTTAAGGAGTTTCCTGTGGAAAAAGTCAAGGTTTTCGGTGAAATGCAACTACTCTTGTAGAATTGTCTCTCTTTTGAAAGGGATCATTATGTCTATGTAATGTAATGGCCTTTCCAAACATGTGTAAAATTTATGAGAAATGAGCAGCATGAAAAGAATTGAAAAAAAAAGACCGCATACTAGAATCAGATTCATAAGTTAGTTTTCCCGCAAGCGAACATTTGACTATTTGCATAAGGTTCCCAGTGAAACACACCTACTCTTGTAGAATTGTCTCTCTTTTGAAAGGGATCATTATGTCTATGTAATGGCCTTTCCAAACATGTGTAAAATTTATGAGAAATGAGTAACATGAAAAGAATTGAAAAAAATGACCACGTACTAGAATCAGACTCATAAGTTAGTAGTCTTGCAAACGTACATTTGAGCATTTGCGTGTTTTCCCCTTGTGTAATACCCAGGTACCCCTGTCCATTTTAGGTGTTCAATACTTGTTCGACACTAGTGTGGTGGGGTAAGTTAAGATTCCCATGACAGAGCATAGCAAATTTATTTAGAAGCTGAAGAGTGAAGTCTTTAATCGTTCTTGTTTAAAGGCAAATATAAAAAGAAGAGGATCAAGGTACTATCTTGCAACCATCAGGATTGCCGAGGTGACATGACAAGTTTATCAAATAAGAATGACATGTTTACCATTAGGATTGCAGATTCAGCTGTTTTGTCAATATCTTCCTTCATTCGTAAATCTGTTTTCCCCTACTCACTATGTTAATTGCATTCTACTTGTTATTTAGCATGCACTGGAGTTGCTTGTCAAGAATAAAATCACTGCTTTTTGTCACAAATCATTATACTTGTGATTTATTTTGTCCATTTAAGTGTAGAGAATCTACCAAAACTTGAGTGTAACTTATATTTCCTTTTTATAGTGCAATTTTGACAAAGTTGAAGGAAAATCATATTTTTAACTTGCAATTGTTGCTGGTAGGATATAATTCATTGTCATGATTGGTCAAGTGCTCCAGTTGCATGGTTGTACAAGGAGCACTATCGTCAGTGTGGTCTTAGTAAGACTCGTATTGTCTTTACCATTCATAATCTTGAGTTTGGGGCGCAATTCATTGGAAAAGCAATGGCTTATTCAGATAAGGCTACAACTGTGAGTACTTATGATCTCTCTTGACATCATCAATTGTTCTTTGCAGATATCTGTAGTAAAGATTCAAATTAAGTAGCTCAAATGCTTCCAGAGTTGTTGTATTTCATGCTCTGTCATGATTATCCTAACATGGCTGTGATAATAGCTTAGCTCTTTCTTGTTTGTTTTATTTTCTTTTTCCATATTGCCAGGTTTCTCATACCTATTCAAGAGAGGTTGCTGGAAATCCTGCAGTTGCTCCTTATCTTGCAAAATTTCATGGGATACTAAATGGGATTGACCCAGATATATGGGATCCTTACAATGACAAGTTCATTCCTGTGAGTGTCTGTTTTTACTTGTCTTCTTCACTTCTTGTCCTCCTGGAAAGTGCTACTGGAAACTGATCTTTTAGACTGCATCTTTGTTTTTGATGTTCTTGATGGTGTGGATCATATCTTTGATAGATGTTTGGACGACAATCAAGTCTCTCTTTAAACTTAAACCATTAAACAATGTCATCCACTGATCAATATGTTAAGCTTAAACATTGATGAGCTTTCTTTGTAGGATGTTGGAAAATCATATATGATCTTGCTCTTTTATCATAATGAATACCTGTAACATTGATGTGGAAGAATCTAATCAAAATTAAACTCAGAATTTAATGAGGAATTGAATAAACTAGTAGACTGATTTCCTTTCCTTTAAAATGCCTAAAATTTACTAAATATCATTTTTATTAGCTATTCCTGGAGAACTTGTGAAAATTGGGAATATATTGAACAATAACTCAGTTGTAATAAACTCTACCTGTGAAAATAGTGGTTCCATTGTCTTTGCATTTTCATTTATTCTCCCCTACTTTGAAGGTTGAAGTTTATCTTTCATTCCTACCTATGATGCTTCATTCAATACATTTTTCTCATGAAACAGTGGTTAATATACATGATGTTTGTCATTTCAGATTTCTTACACATCGGAGAATGTCATTGAAGGTAAACAGGCTGCCAAGAAAGCCTTGCAACAAAGGCTTGGCTTAAAAACTGCTGATCTTCCATTAGTAGGCATAATAAGTCGCTTAACTCATCAGAAAGGAATCCATCTCATCAAGCATGCCATTTGGCGCACCTTAGATTGCAATGGACAGGTTGCTTCCCCTTCTTTATTTAGGACTTGCTACATTGCCCATGGATGCCCAACCTACAAGCACACGTAGAATGAAATATCAGCTGATATGTAAAATATTGTCTCATATAAATATCAGTATTAGGCCCTCCAAAATAACCACAAAAGTGTGATATGTTACTGTATTGGTGATATACTAGTTGGCTACTGCACCCAATATTTTTTAATATAATGACTAATATATTGGTCAATATTTGCCCTAAGTTTCAATTTGCAAAATAATTGCGTCTAATAAGTTCAGCACCGGTACGTATCGCCCAATACGACCGACACTGGCCCAACTGCAACTAATATTAATAATTGTGTACACCTTTAAAGCTAGTTTGACATTTTGTTGGAGTCTGCATGGGACTAGAACCAATAAGCAGTTTTGAGCCCAAACTGCAAGCATGCATTTATATTTTGTGCATGGGCCTGCAACATTGATGATTGAATATATATCGTAAATGGCAGGTTGTATTGCTTGGTTCTGCTCCTGATCCTCGTATACAAAGTGATTTTGTTAATCTGGCAAATGAGTTACATTCTGCTCATGCTGACCGTGCCCGCCTCTGTTTGACTTATGATGAACCTCTTTCACACTTGGTATTGCCGTGGAAATTGAGATTTCTGTTTGTCTAGGTAAATTATTCGTTGGATATACAGCAAGACACTTTCATCACTAACTAATTCTATGTGTAGATATTTGCTGGAGCCGATTTCATTTTAGTCCCATCAATCTTTGAACCATGTGGACTTACGCAACTCGTAGCTATGAGATATGGTGCAATACCAATTGTTCGTAAAACTGGAGGTAAATAATAAGCGCCGTCTCCCATTTCTTGGTAGTATTTAGAGTCTCCTAGCTGTCATATTTACTCGTCTTAGGATTGAACAATCTAAACTGCATGCTTTCATATTTTGTTTGTTTGCATATCTGCCATTCTGTTTAAGTTTTGCACCTCTTTTATATTATGAAGAACCTGTGAATGGGATGCATCACTATGCATTTCTGTTGTGGCCGATGTTGTTAGATGGCAGAATTGCAAATTATTTATGATTCTTCTATTAATCCACTGAACAGCAAACAACATGTGCTTCTAGTCTTTAGCTTTTCTATCATATAATAAAGGAAGCCCATAAGTTAGAATTCAATTCCAAATTTTTTTATCCATCATTATATTTCTTTTTGAGATTTCAAATCATGGTGCTATGATCGGTGAATATGATAGCTGGTGAAAACTGTAGTGGGAGTGCGATAGTTGATGAAACAATAGGTCTACAGAGATTTTAATATGATATTAATGTGGATAATACTAATGTAGATATATAATCAGTATTTTCTCATCATTGTTTGTGATGCATTCTTGTAGTAATTTAGACATGCTGACATTGTGTTGCATAGCAAAATATTTCATATTGTAAAAAGTGCATTTTATTGGAAAGGCAAACGTACTGCAGATAGTTCTGGATCGTAGAGCGGGACTGATTGACAGAGTGAAAATGACTTGTAGTGTAATGGCAGTCTTAGCATTATAGCTTATTTTTTAAGTTCTATAGGCAACTTGTTTGGTTTTCTAGAATGCAGCTGGAGCTTGAAGTTTTTTAGCTACATTGCCAACCATAACACTTTAACTCCCTCTCTTTCTCTGTTTTTGTGTGCACATGTGCAGCTTCCAAGAACCAAAAGATGCAAGGCTATAGAATGAAATATTAGTTGATATACTTGTTTTTGAAATTTTCTGATACTACAACAAATCATGTTATATTACTGTATTGGCCATTTATCAGCCAATATTCAAAATAGCAGTCAATATGTTCAATATTTTTGTTATATTGGCCAATATTAGACCCCTGTCTTCGGATTTGCAAAAATTCTTTTTGCATCCGATAAGTACAATACCGAGTTGTATCATTGATACGGCAAATACCAACCCCAGTTGCAGGGCACATTTATTATGCAATTCAAATGGGTGCCTTAGCAGAAATCTGTGCAAAATGATATGAGGAATGTTCTTACAATTTCTGAATCTGTTCTTCTAACCAAAATGTAAAGGCTTTACACTTGCTATAGCTGGCATATTCCAGTTTAAATTATGGAACTATATAGTTGTTCCTCGAGGACTGTATCTATATTAGTTTAATGTACTTGTTTGATATTTTTAGAAATTTCTGATTTCTGATGTTTCTAATTGTTGGCCAAGATCTTTCTGACATGCTTGCATCAAAAAATCCGTTACTTCTGCTGAGTTATTTTATGCAGTTGTGTGGAAGGAGTTTGAGCAATTGTGTGCATAAGTACGATCCTCTTCCTGCAGGACTTTATGATACTGTATTTGATGTCGACCACGACAAAGAGAGAGAGAGATCGCAGGCACAGGGCCTTGAGCCAAATGGGTTCAGTTTCGAAGGAGCTGATCCTGCTGGTGTCGATTATGCACTCAACAGGTTAGTTGCATCTGCATGCTTTATTTGTAGTTTTACATTGAGTTCTGTTTCTAGATGTGGTATGCTCTTTTGTGTCGCTGCTATCCTGATTTAATAAAAGATTATGATGTGTGCAAGAGCATTGAGTGATCTGTGCCGAAAACAAGCAGCACAGCAGAGTGTCTCATGCTACAATTTGTTTTTATCAAGAATTTTGGCCTTTAAAGGGGAGCCTTGTTACAATTTTAAGTAGTTGTGTAACCTAGTAATCGTAGGTTTGAATTGTATAAACAATTTGTTGCATTACACAACGTAAATAGACTTAATAGTGGTCTAATTCTTCCCCAAACTACTCATAACGTCAGTTTTGTGCACCAGACTGCCCAGTTTTGGTTTCTCTGCTGGGTGTACTCTTTTGAAGACAATATTTTCTTTCCTCATTTTTGCTTTTGAGATGGCTCAGGGGCATGTATTGGAATCCACTATTCACTGTCAAAATATCTTGCTCCCTATAATGCTTTTTTTCCCCTCTTTATGGTGAACTATGTACCCTATAATTATTTCATGGTTTTATTTAATATATTGGTTGACAAAACAGTAAACCAAACAGCATAGTTGTGGCAACGGTTCTGTCCCGTTTGGTTAAAAAAAAACTTGAAATATACCAATTAGACCATATCATGCACACTCGTTGTAAAGATGTGTAACTAATTGAGTTGCTCATGTATGGCCTTCTAACTTGATGAGCTTGAAAATTATTGAGTTCAGCCTGTTAAGGTCCTTGATTGGGGTTGTATTAGTCTCTAAGCGAGCGATGTTGTTGAGCTCAATGTAGTTTGGTTTATTATTTTAAGTATAAACGTATTTGAGCCAAATAGAGAGCTGCTTAGGCTTGGCTCACTAACTCGGTGAGCATGACAAAATATTGAGCTGAGCATGCTAAGCTTCATGCACCTATAGAAGATAAATATTGGCTAATATGTATTAGTATTGGGTTCCCAATACTGATATTTTCTAATACTATGACAATATTGTGATATGTATTGGTAATATATCGTAATATGTTGACTGATATTTTAAATATTGATCAATATATCATATATTTAGTTGACTTATTGGTTGATATTTCCCTATTATTTTATGATTTTCAGAATTTTTTCTCTAATAAATCCATGTCAATAGACCATTATGAATAAACATTGAAACAGTGGCATAGAAGTAGAAAACAAAGTAAAAGAGAAAAAATAAAACAAAATAACCATAGTTGGGAAAGAGAACACTAAGAGAAACAGGTGAAGATCCAAAGCGGTGAAAAATGCAAGGCCAAATCAAAATGGATGCTTCAGAAAATCTATTTCATCATTGCCATCCAGATGGTCTACTAAGGTCCGTTGGATGAGTATCACGGCTGAGTAGAATAGAGAAAGTCAGAAAGCAGATTGGCAGCCGCCGCAGACGGTAGGCATGAGGCAAGGGGCATAGCTCTAGTGTCCACGTGGAGACTCAAGGACCTTTCAATGGAAAAATGGAGGATCATGGTTTAATTGGCCAAGAGAGCACATCATTGGCATCCTCATGGAGCAGCACCAAGCATCTGATGAAGAATGGGTGGATCGTGTATTTGTTAGAATTCATAACCCCTTCCAAATGTATAAATTTCAGCCGTTGGATGACAGAGGGAAGGATCAAGATGGTTGCGCTAGCTCAGATGAAGGGTGTGCCAAGCACGTGGTTCTAGCTCAATCCATGATCCATAGGACACGTGTCAAGCCGTGGATGAGTAGTTGCAGTCAATTGTAGAATTATAACCACTTCAGGTATACATTAACTAACCAGTTAAATAAAGCATCTTATCATAATAATTAGGGAATCTTAATTCAATTAATATGAAATGACAGCATGTAATAGAAGTAGAGCAGTTAATAAAGTGCCTTTGAATAGCTCAATTTTGGAGATCTCCCTCCTCTTGAATTGGAAAAATTATCTTTACTATTCTTTTCTGTTTTGAAAATTTTTCAACATTCTTTCTATTCACTTTCTTCGATCTTATTGTAAAGAATCAATCTAGGAGTTTCAATTGAGAAATTGAAAAGTGAAATTGAGAAATTGATATAGGATATGCTGGAAACAGGACTCATGAGGCCCAATTAAAGCCCATATTCATCCCCGATTCTGTTGGTGAGGAAAGTGGATAGGAGTTTGAGGATGTGCATGGATTACCCGGTCTTAAACAAGACGTTCAAAGATAAGTTTCCCATTCCAATTATTGATGAGTTATTATATAAATTGCACGGAGCTATTATTTTTTCAAAATTCGACTTAAGGTCAGGATATCATCAAGGGAATCAGACATTCCAGGATTGCATTCCGAACGCATGAAGGACATTATGAGCTTCTTATAATGTCATTCTGTTTGACCAATACTCTGGCCATATTCCAAGGGTTAATTAATAAGATTTTCGGACCTATCCTTAGAAAGTTTGTACTCGTATTTTTCGAGAATATTCTAATTTTCATCTCTATGAAGGAAGAACATGAAGTGCACCTCCAAAAAGCCTTGAAGGTTCTGAAGGGTCATTAGCTATATGTCAAGATGAGTAAGTGTAAGTTTTTTCGTAAAAGGATTGATTACTTGTGATATGTGATTTCAAGGGAAAGGGTAAAAGCAAACCCTTCCAAAATAGTGGCCGTGTTTGACTGGAAATCACTAAGGATTATTGAGTCCTTACGAGGTTTTCTGGGACTCACAAGCTATTAGTGGAAGTTTTCCCGGGACTATGGAACAATAGCCGCATCTCTTACAACTGTGTTGAAAAAAAAAGGTGTTTATCTGGTCTAATGAGGCAAGAGGCTTTTGGTACGCCCAAAATAGCAGTTTCTCAACCCCCTCTTTTGACCGTGCCTGATTTTGTGAAAAGATTTGTGATTGAATGTGACGCTTTGGGAATAGGCATCGGAGCTATGTTAATATAGGAGTGATGACCAGTAGCTTCTTTCAGCCATACCCTTAAGTAATAGACCCATTTTTTGACCTACAAAATGGAGTTATTGATGTTAGTTATAACAATCAAGAAGTGGCTATTCTATTTACTAGGACAAGTCTTTACTGTCAAAATTGATCAACAAAGCTTCAAGTTTCTTATGAAATAAAGGCAAGAATCCCGTTACAACAAAACAAAATGAATTTCTACGCTACTTGATTATGATTTCATCATTGAGTACAAATAAGGCCGTGAGAACAAGGTATTAGATGCCCTATCTTGAAAAGAGGAGGTATCTAAACTCATGATGGTATCCTACCCAAGTCCAAGTTCAATTGACGAGCTCAAGACCTCTTATCAAGCCAATCCCAATTGTCAGAATCTCATTCGAAAATTTGGTGAAGGAAAACTGCAGGCCAATGGGTTTGATTTGAAAACTGGGATACCTTTCAAAAATGGAAAAAATTTTCATCTGTCGGGATTTGAGAATTAAACAAGTGTTGGAATAGGTCCATGCTAGGCCTTCAGCTAGATATAGTGGTTATCCTAAAACCTTAGCCAAGCGAAGGCACATTTTTGGTGGAAGAAAATGCTAAGGCAAAATCAAACACTTTGTCAATGAGTGTTTCATTTGTTAAATTACCAAAATTGATCATCAGAAACCATACGGTCTTCCCAACCCCTACCTATTCTTGAGTTTCTGTGGTTAGACCTCTTTATGGATTTCATTGGTCTAGCCTCATCCCAGCATTATAACAATATTTTGGTAATCATGGACATATGAACTAAATATGCTCACTTTATACCTCTCACCCCTACACAGTCGCCAAAATTGCCCAACTTTTCTTCACTCATGTCATAAAATTACATTGGATTCCCAGAATTATAATCAGTAATCAAGATACCATATTCACGTGCTCTTTTTGGAAGGAATTGTTTAGATTTGCGAAGGACCTGGTTACAATATAGTTTAGCCTACCACCCACAATCCGTTGGATAGATTAAAATTGCGAACAAGAGTTTAGAACAATATTTACATTGATATGTCGATGATAAAATTAAAATGTTGTCAAAATGGTTAGCCATGGTTGATTGATGATATAACACTAACCAACATTCCTCAACTAAATGGTGATATAACACTAACCAGCATTTCTCGACAAGGATAACTCCTTTTGAAATGTCCATGGATAACTCCTTTTGAAATGTCCATGGACACCCATCTCCTAAGTTGGCCATGTTTGTTAAAGGGACAACCGCTAATGAGGTGGTGGATGAGGAGCTACGAACACAGTGACCAAATCCTTGACCTTCTATAAGAAAACTTGTAGAAAGCTCAAGCACACATGAAGATAAAGTACGATAAGCATCGGAGAGAGAGGGAGTTTCATGTTGGAGACTTTATATACCTCCACCTATAACCATATTGCCAAAATTTAGTATTATTTAAAAAGAATTTAAAGCTAGCACCTAGATATTTCGGATCTTATGAAATCATAGAGTAGGAATTGTGGCTTACTGAGTGGCTCTTCCACCATCTATAAAGATCCATCCGTTGTTTCACATGTCGTTGTTAAAGAAAGAAGTTGAGACCAAATCTAAAGTGCTGACATCCTTATCTCCGACTAGTTTGGGAGGAGAAATCATGCCAGAGCCTGAACGAGTAGTAGGACGAAGGTTGTCGAAGTCTTGGTCAGGTGGAAAAGAATCTTTGATGAAAATAACACCTGGGAGCCCCTTCATTCTCTCAAAGTCAAATACCCTCATCTTGAGGGCAATGTGCTTTAAAGGAGGGGACTTTGTTAGCAAACCATAATGAATAAATATTGAAAGGGTGGTGTAGAAGTATAAAATAAAGTAAAAGAGAAAAAACAAACAGAGTAATCATAATAGGAGGAGAAAATCGAGAGAAATGGGTGAAGATCAAAAGTCTTGGAAGATGTAAGGCCAAATCAAAATGGAGGTTCAGGAAAATCTATTTCATCACAGCTGTCTAAATTGCCTGCTAAGATTCATCGGATGAGCATCATGCACTGAGCAAAGCAAGGTAAGGCAGAAAATAGATTGGTAGCAGCAACAGACGATGAAGAGGCAAGGGATGTAACTCCATTGTCCAGGTGGAGACTCGGGGACCTTTTGATAGAAAAGTGGAGGATTATGGTCTTGTTAGCCGAGAGAGCACATCATCGCAGTCCACAGAGCAACACCAGCATCCAATGAAGATGGCCTGGAGCGTGTGTTTGTTGATATTTATCACCACTGTCTAAATGGATGAATTTCAGCTGTTTGGTGACAGAGGGGAGGATCAGGATGGCTATGCTAGCTCTGACGAAGGGCGTGCCAAGCACATGGTTCCAACCTAATCCATGGTCGACAAGACCCATGTCAAAGCCGTGGTTGAGCAGTTGCAGTCAATTGTAGAATTGTAACCACTTTAATTATACATTAACTAATTAGTTAAAAAAAGTATATTATTATAATAATTAGGGAATCTTAATTAAAATAACAGTATGAAATAGAAATACTGTAGTTAATGAAATATCTTTGAGTATAATTTTGGAGATCTCTCTCTTCTCGAGTTGAGAAAATTATCTTCCCTTCACTCTTCCTCTTTTTGAAATTCTGTGAACATTCTCTCTATCCATTGTCTACATATCTTATTATAAGGAATCAATATAGGAGTTCTGAATTGAGTTCTTACAATCCGATGCCGATAATGGAAGCGACCGATACCAATATTAATATTTTTATCTATGACTTTTATAAAAAATGGAATGATTAAAATATTTAAGATGTTTTGGATATTTAAAATGTAGTGTAAGTGAAGCACCTATCAGAAAAAATGAGTTAATTGTAGTTGAAACAAAGAAAGAAAGAGGTGAACCTAAGAAAACTTAAAATGAGGTTATAAAAAAATAATTTAAAATTACATTTTCTCTTGGAATGTGTTATATTAAATCGAGTGAAATGGATTAAATAGATCCATATAACTGATTTCACTTGGTAGAATTAAGAATTTGTCGCTGATGCTGCTAATTAAGCTTGATAAACCGGGCTAAAAAAACCCTCTAATCAAGCAATGTTGAGTTTCGAGTGGCTAAATCCATTTAATAGCCCTCTCAATGTGCCCTTTTCATGTAATCTTTCACGAGTTTTTCAGGGCACTCTCTGCTTGGTACGATGGTCGGGACTGGTTTAACTCCTTGTGCAAGCGCGTGATGGATCAAGACTGGTCGTGGAATCGACCTGCACTCGACTATCTGGAGCTCTACTATGCGGCATGCAAGTGAACATTAGAAACAGACAACGGTTAGTTGGTTTAGTGCTATTTTACCCCTTCCCTCTTCCCACACGGCCTGTACAGGTTCATTTATCTTTCTGATATTATTTTGTTCCTGGAAAAACCCATCTGGCTGCATTTTTTTCCCGGTCGAAATAATGTGAAAAATAGCATAGGTGAAAGCCCATGAACTAATGATGAGTTATTTTGGTGGTATAAAAGGATAGATCGGTGTCAAATATACGCTAGTGTACCTTTATTATTATACAAATCCATCTCTCACTTGTTATTTTTTTGTCCCAAATTATCGGAAAATATGCGAGATGCATGTCCATGGATACATGACGAGCAACTTCAAGAAGCTGAGCGTGCAATTGTAGCTTTTTATGTGTTTTGTAGAACTCTTTTTGAGATGACTGCAGAAAGAGGCACCCTGGAGTAACACTACGTACACTGGACTGGCCTCTCTGTTCATAATTGATCATTTTACAATGTGTTTAGTGGATGGAATAGATTAAGTAGGATATTTCGAATATATATTACCTAAGAACAAGGTGGGAATAAGGTGAATATATTGTTTGGTTTGCACAGTGAACAAATATTCTATTTGAGAATAAGTAATATCTTCGTCACAGTCACCACAGTGGCCAGCTGCACTGGTCAATGATAAGTGGGAATATTTATTTCCCCTACCTGGGCACAAACCATCCCGTCTACTTGTTAGTGTTAGTTATTCTTTCTTCTCTGATAATAATTGTTCTTTAAAAACTACTATTTCCAAGCAAAAACTCAATGAAATGGCAGCAAAATCTATGGATTTCTGGTTGTTCTGGTTCCCCCTCTCCTTGATCTCTGGTTCCCCGCGTCCCCGTTTCAATTTTTTCAGTTTATGTTCTACATCAGCAGTCTCTTGGGTTTACGCGCTTGCTGCTTCTTTCAATTTGTTCTATGTAAGTCGACTTGTGTTCCGAACACGATCGGTGTGTTGAATTCAGGCCAGGCATCACTGTTCTTCAACGACACCTGAGTTGAATTCAGAGCGACCGCCTTCCCCCCGGCATAGGAAGAATTTTATTAACTCTTTTGCTGTGATAATGGTGAAAGGGCATATAGGAGGATTTTATAATTTGGTTTGAAGGTCCCACCTATCCTTGTTAAAGTAAAAAGGAAGCGACGAAAGGATCTGTGCTCTTATCTTGATCACTGCTTTTCAAGGGAGCCAAATTATGCCCTTTTAAGGGTTTTCAATTGGTTGATGATTACATAAATTTGATATTCTATAATCTCTGTGGGGGAGATAATATTGAATTTAGTGGTGAGTGATCCAAGTTAGATCGAAAGCATCTCATAACGAAAGGTCGAAAAATGGGAGCCCGTTGTATAAATCTTTCTCTACGCGTAGGAAAAATATGAAGATTATTTTAGATTTCTTTTTTATATATAGTCGTATTTTATATTATATAAAAGGTTATTATTACGACCCAAATTCTATAGCTTCGGGTCCCTTGACCTGATCATAATTTTTAATCATTTCTCATTCTAAAGAAATATGCCAGGTTAAAAAAATATTATTTATTTAATAATGGTTATGGTTATAATATCTTGTTATCTTATAGTATCATAAATTAAAATAATTATTTTATAAATTTATATTTATTTGATTGGTTAATAATTAAATATATTTAGGAATTAAGCGATAACATAGTGATAAAATAATCACGGTAATATTTTATATAATTTTACGGTGAAATTTTGACGTCTATAGATTCATTTACGGTAACAAGTCCAAATAAAAAAAAAATTATGAAACTCTGAATTTTTCTTTTTTGGGAAAATAAATATTTTCTTATCCAATAGGCCTTAAAACTTGGATCACAAATTTCCGAGTCGCCGCAAATCTCAATGTAACGTTGCCGCTTCTACTGTTAATTATTCACCGTAATCTATGCGTTTCCTTTTTTCTAAAAATTGACAACCGTTGATTAATACTGAAAGAGACGGGGAAGATGGAGAGGCTCTGGGGTTTTAGCTGGTCACGCCGGCAGAGGATTATTTAGCCGTACAGTTGTGGATAAGGTTTACAGAAATCAAGTGAAACTTGGCTGGTCTATTTAATGGTTTCTTTTGCCGCTTTTGCCAGTCAGAAAGGGAGCTTGGCTTTCTTTCTGTAGTAATTGAGGGGGTTAAACAGCTCCTCCGCCAATATAATGTTGACATCTGTCCTTCTCACGTGCTTCCATCTGTCTCCCTAGATACCAGCATATATTTTTATTAATAAATATTATTTTTTTTTCATTCACCTAAAATGTATTTTATTAATATAAGTTTTTATATATAAAAGGAGTTTTTTCTTTTTTTTTTTTTAAAAAAAGAGAAAATTAAAGGTATCTCTCCTCTCTACTTATATATGAAGAATGATAGCCATAGATAATAGAATATTTATTATTTTTGAATAAAAAGTTCTCTCCACCTATTTGACATTAAAAAATATATATTAATTTTTGCATTTTCTAATGTTAAAACATAGGACGTTGAATGCAATTTTTTTTTTATTTTTCCTGTTAAGTAATTTATTTTTTTAAAAAAAAATATTTCTATTTATTATTATCGTGTGACTTTATGTCTTGGCATCTTTTTAACAAAAGTCTAACATATTTAGTTCAAAGTTGTATCAAATTTGGGATATTGACCGCACCAATCAAAAATAAAAATGGATTGGAATGATGAGGCCTAAGCACATGGTTTATGCAATGAGCAATATCAATAGCATAAGGTAATTACTGTATTATAAGATCTAGAGAAGAAAAAGTGTGCATGATTTTTGTAATATATGATAAAGATCTTATTTTTATGGCTAGAATATATATAATCCTAAAAAAAAAATGAATAATTTGATAGTAGTTGTGCATGCAAAAACAAAAAGGAAGATAATTATTTGGCCCAGAAAAAAAAAATTAAAAAAGGATGATTATTTGCTGGAAAAGTGGCCCAGTTTGAACTGCTGCTGCTGCTGTTTCTACTGAGGGGAACAATGCTTAGGCTAGCAGAGGGCTTTGGTTTCTGGGTTTTATGCGCTAATCCATCCACCTCCACCCTCTTTAATACTCTGTTCTTGTTTCTTAATGGTTGTTAGTACTTTAACCAACACTGTTACAGGTTAATTATTTTATTATAGAATAATGTGAATTTAAGATACGAAAAACAATTGTGTTGTACTTTATAATATAATATAAGATAAGATTTTAGTAAGTGTTGGATTATCCTAATGTAAAACAAAAATCCTACTCTCTCCCTGCCTTCTTTTCTCCTACGCCATTAATGCAGTTCCAGGTAAAAACATAGTAGAAACAGAGATTCTCCATCATATCCGTCACTTTCTTTGCTTTTTGTGGTATTAATCGCCTATAAAGACCTAATCCCCACTCCCCGTATGATGTACTCTTGCTCCCCTTTGTCTTATTATCTTCTTCTTCTTCCTCTAGTCTGTGATGGGTTTCTGCGGAACTTCACAGTTTCAGTTTCAGGGCATTGAAATCCGTGATCATCAATTCTGATGGTATTATTCAATTTGTTTAAAAAAGTAAGGCCATAGAAGAAGAGGGTTTTGATCTGGGATTTTGTAGTTTTGTTCAGTATTTCCTGGTTTCTTTGAGAAGTCAAAAGCCTTTATTTCTTTTTGGAGGCATTTGGAACAAGAAGGAGCGAGGTAGATTCCTGTTTTTATTCCGTTTCATTCTCATTCCCTTTCCATTCCCACTTCTATTTCAAAACAAAACAAGAGCCACTAGAGAGGGAGGGAAAAAAGAGAGAAAAAAACAGATCATAAAAGAAAATTCTGCTTGTGCCTATTTAGAAGGTTGGTATTCTTTTGCTTGCATTTCTGCTTTTCCTGTTCACTTACTGTAGCTTTTTTCTTCATACCCTATGGATTTTTGGCCTTCACAGAAACGGGAACTCAGAAGAAGGTAAAAAACCAAGCATGGCTAGTAAGTTTGCCGTGACCAGCAGGGCAAATGGTAGGAGAAATCTTAAAGATGAAGACTTTGAAGAAGAAGATGTTTGGTGTGCCATGGAGAATAAAGAAAGTTCAGGACCTAAAGTGAGAAATCTCGAGGAAAATTCCTTGTCTTTCTCTTCTTTTTCTTCTTCTTCCTCATGGCGCTCACCGACTGCTCCGGCAACGATACCAAGAGCCAGCAATCCAAGCAAGGAAGCAAACAAGATGACGATGGTCAAGCAATCATCAGCTCCCATGGACATACCTGGTAGAAGGAAGGTCTATGGCCTGATGAGCTCGAAGAAGAAGAGCTGCCCATGGGTTGATTATGGTGGGCATGGCATGAATGATGATGATGGTGAAGTAGTTGTTGCTGATGATGACGATAATGATGAAGATGAAATTGTCCCTCCACATGAGTACATTGCAAGGAGGCTAGCAAGCAGTCAGATCTCTTCTTCCTCTGTGTGTGAAGGAATTGGGAGGACACTCAAAGGAAGAGATCTTAGTAAAGTGAGGAACACCATTCTTAGAAAGACTGGTTTCTTAGAAGGATGACATTCGAATGCCATTAGGCCTGCCCATCACCACCATCATCATCTACCATTCATCATCATCATCATCGATCTTCTCCGTGTTTTCATCATCAATTTTGAATCATTTGTCCTGCTGCTCCTACCAATCACTATCATCATTTTTGTTGTTATCCACCTTAATCAAAGGGTTCCCATGTAGCCCTTTTCTCTTTTATTTATTGGTTTCATAGAACGTAATGCATTTAATTAGGTGGGAAAGATCGAACGGGGGGAAAAACTGTACTTTGCATTCCAAACTACTTTGGGCTGGCCATTTTTGCCAACATCCATGCGGGCAGCCTCACAAATATTGTATTAATTTTGAGTTTCAGAATATGAATCGGAGAGGTTTACAGCTAGTTCTCTTCTTGATATATTCTTGCTCTTTATATGCTGGTCGTGCTTAGAGAATTCCTGCTTTACACATGGAGAACATTAGGCTACTTCTCTTGTAAAAGGGGGCCTCTGCCCATTTTAATCTCATTCGTCGATCTAAATATAGATAAATATGATTTTAAAATTTTATTTAAAAATTAATTATTTTAAAATAATTAAATTTTAACTTGTTATTTTTAAATTAAAGGATGAGATTGAAAATTTGCTTTTTTTTTATTTTGATTTTTTTCTGGAGGAGTTTTGTTTGGATTTTATTCCCTCCAGAGGCGAACGACTAGATGGAGAAGTGGAAAGACGGAAGAACATTATTTTAGTAAATTGATGGTATTTTGAATAAATCCGAGAGATTTTGGATTTTAAGAAAAAAATTGATTAACTAAAAATTAATAATTAACAACCAAGAGGACTTATTCACACTATAAATTAGAATTTAAATTGAGATATTTTATAATGCGTTCTTTAATTTTTTTAATTCAGATCTTACATATCATAATTAAAATAAAAATTTAAAAATATAAAAATAACAGTTTTGATTCACCATTTATACTTAAGTCAATAAAAATAATAGCTAAACAAAAATATTATAATAATTATTAAAATAATTATTCTCAGATAATATAATAAGATGGAAATAGACTTAAGAATTTTTATTTCTATAGTTGGTTATTATAATAAAATAAATTAAAAATTATTATTCTAATATTTAATATGTAGTAATAATATAAAAAATATAATAAAAATTTATATTAATGACTTTTTTATCCCTATTCAAGGAAAAAACATTATGGAGATTAAAGATAATGAACAGTACCTACAACAATAGCTACTAATATTATACACAGTAAAATTCTGATACTTGTTCCCGTCAACAGTGCTAGAGTAATGGTACTTCCATGTGTCTCGCCGATGGCCTTCTCACCAGAGTGGGCGAACGAACAATCAATCCAATCGTGACTATTATCATAGACCCAGACCAAAATAAGTCTAACAATTATAATTTATAAAAATTAAAAATTTTAAAATAAATATAATTAATTTAAAACCCGAGGTAACAAACAAACAAATCATAAAATTTCATCACCCAATAATAATAATAAATAAAACCTAAAATTCATCACAAGATCTCGTCAGATACTCATCCAGACAGTAATAATACGACCTACGCCAAACAGTCATAATGAAGTGATAAATCAAATACATTCATATCCATTATACATAATAAGTTAAAACTCACTAAAATATACGTAGTTGCGGTCAAATTACGTTCAAACGCCTACACAGTATTAAAGCCAACTAATTTGAATGAACAAAAAATAAAATATGAGTCTAAAATTTAATAAGTATCAATATCATATAATAAATAATAATGTCTGAAATCAGAGTGATGGTTCATAAATACATTCAAAATAGATAAAATATATAAATCTTATATCAAAAGTTTAAAGGTAATCTCGTACTCAAATTATAGACCATGTCAAATAAAATCTTATCGAGAAATATACTGAATAGAAGTGATCCGAAATAAAATCCGATAATTCAAATCAGATCGTAATCCATATCATAATCCATATTGAAATAGAGGCAAAACAAAATAGAATCCGGATCGAAATCACATATTTAAGAAATAGAATTCGAAACGAAACTATATAAGAATCAAATAAATTTTAGAATGAAATCACATATCAGATGTACGAGACATAATTTTGATAATCTTAAACTAGATCAACAATTATTTAGATCTATGTGTGACCATCTATATATTCTGTCTCCTATAGATAAGAAACGTGGTCACCATATTTTACCATCATAATTTTGGGTGCGATTCTCAACTTTAGTACATATATTAGTTTTTTATTTAATTCACTTATGAAAGTTTTCATTAAAATACATATGGGGCGGATCAATTACAAATAGAACCTTTTTCTACTAGTGAAAAAGGTATTCACATATATTTTCTAAATTGGAAATAGAGTTCTTCCCGTTGGGAGATGATCAGATAACAAATCAAATATCAAATAATAAAGGTAGTGACCCCAATCCCTAGATAGCAATACATGAGCACTAATGTAAGGCTCATGCAGGTTCCATACCTATTTTTATATAAATATATTAATATATAAATATATGGTCTCAAATATTTATTTATTTATTCATAAAATAATAAAACCTTTAAATATTTACAAATCCAGAACAAAGCCCTCAAAAAATCGATAAAAATACATACACAAAGGAAAATAAATAGAGTAAGTAAAAATAGCACGTTGGAACATTAAACTTTTGATATATACACAAATTTTATCAAATACTGAAATAGACAAAAGATAGGGTTTATAATTATTTACCTTAATCTCATACCAAATAGATTTGATAAAAGGATATTCTGAACTACCATTTCTCTTCTTCATCTCTTCTCTTCCTCCTCCTCTCTCTCTCTCTCTATTCTTCCTTTCTCACACGCGAATGCCTGCACAGCACACTATCCCCCGCTTTTATACCCAAATAATGCTTAAGCCCCACCTCTCAAAAATTTGTGCTGGAGCATAGCCCTTGGGCACGCCTCGGGCGCTGGCCCATGACAAACAACGATTCAAGCGCCAACCCGCTAACCCGAATTTCTTAAAATATTTCACAATATATTATTAATCAAATACATTTAAATTACTCAAATTAATAAATAATATCAAAATAAATCAAATGAGAAATCAAATATTATAGCTGCGGCTGCAGGAATAGCGACGAGTTTTGAACTCATACATCCAGAATTGGTCGGAGAACTATGGGTCGTAAATTTGGACGAATTTGGACAGCTACAAATCAAAAAAGAAAAGAGTAATGAACAGTTAAAAGACAAAAAATAAAGAAAGAAGTAGTCGGGATTTCGAACAAAGGATAAGAGGATGATGAGCAAAATGGTAATAATTGTGAGAATAGTTATTCTTTGAATATAATAAATAAATAATACCAATAAAAAATTGATATTTTTTATTATTTAAGAAGGAGGAATATTAATTCCTCCAAAAATAATTATTCAGTATAAAAAATGAATCAAACGTAGAAATAAATATTTTACTGGTAATAAGATGAGAATATAATTTCTATTCCCACAAATCAAATATGTCATTAGGGTTAAAAGGCAAGAGATTTTGATTTTTAGAATGGCAATATTTTATACCTTAAGATATTTTAGAAGATAATGTTGTTTGCATGACAAACTTCTATCCATTTTGTACATGCTTAATTATTGCAAGGCTTGTTCCTAATCAAATGCTGTAGACTACTTCAGACAGGAGTGGGTACCATGAAAAGTAAGGCTCCTTTGGATACCCTTGCTATTAAAAACCAGTTACCAGACAATGTCCCTTTTATATTAATGATCTTCTATTTATAAAATGATTTAGACCTATCCCAGGGTTAGTTGAAGTACCTTTATAAAAATTATCGACCTTATTTCTTTTAAAAAATAATGATCAATCATTCAATAATTGGTTGTTCTTATGAAAAATTAATATTCTTTATTAAGAGATTTTTATCTTTATGAAAAGTATATATCTTTTAGTAAGTACTGTTCTTTCATGATAACTACTATGTATTTGAACACGAGCTTAATAGATCTTCTCGAACAGTTATATTTTAGGTACACATATCCTGATAGTGTTCCTTAGATAGTGGCTGATGTAGTTTGTACCTATCAAGCGTCTAGTCAACCTAAATCAACTAAGCATTAGAGCTGGATTACTAAGATTGTCAATTTGCTCTTTGTCCATCTCCCTTGTAATATCATCTTCCAGCTTTCAGCCATCCCTCCTCCATCAATCCACTTATACTCGTAGAGAAGTTTCATTAGTTTGATACCTAACAGGTTGCTTTTTCTAGTAGGACAAGCTAATCACTCAACAAAACAGTATTAAGGTAACTTGATGCTTCAATAGCTTGGCAAGATAGTCATTTTGGCTATTCAGCAGTTCAAACATTACATGTGTAGAATTTTCTCATATCTTGGGGCTAAATCGTATCAATTTAAGCCCATTTTGACTAATTCTAAAATGTTAAAATTACATAAATAATATGATAAAAAATAAATAATGATAAAATAAACTTGTATAAAAAAATAATTCATTAACAAAATGGGAAGCTGAGAAAAAAGACACACACACACACACATATATATATATATATATATGATGGGTACGCTCATAGTGGGCAGGCACAAAAAGGAGGAACGACCCAAATCCACAATTACCCACATATAAGCTTAGACGGTCAACGCAAACCGTTGACTGGACGAAAGGTCAAGGAAGCCGGCGTAAGGATGAGCAACTGACGTAAATGACGGTCAATATTTCTGCTGACTGGCAGCACTATAGTTGGCCAACCCACAAACAAGCCTTATAAAGGTCAGGCCCAATTTGACCTGCATTCTCGTTTGCGGTCAGCAACGATTTCTTCTCTAATTACGCGCTCCCCCAAAAGGAAACTTCCATGGTAACAGTCACCAGCGGATTCAGCGCCTGATTCTCACCCCTATCTGCTGTAAACCCTAGCCGTTACAAAATACAGAAGGAAGACAATCCTCCCAATGAGCCGTTACCGCTATTAATGACAACATTAAGAAAGGAAGTTGTTCCAATAAAACACTGGAATCACGCACTCCTACCTAATGAAGGACGCCCAACTTCTCAATTATAAGAAGGTCGTGGAGTCCACACTCCAAGGCACGTCTTATTAAAGAAAACAAACACTTTTATACCCACTTGAATCGCTCTCACACCCACGTTCATTTTTCTGAAGAATCCATTAGAGCTCACGTGGCGCACTCTTAGGCTCCCACGCTGACAGTACTTTCACGCTCTATCTCTCTCTCCTGTCGCTTCGATCCCTAGAAACCCTGGGACAAGAATCACCGTTCCTCACGAGCAACAATAACCTCTCCCAGCGATAGCCAAATCATAACCATGAACACTCTCTGTTTCTTATCCTCATAACGCTCTTTCCTTTAGCTTCTCGATTCTTGGAATGTTATTTTGCTTACTTGAGTATCGGAATATTTTTGATGGGGTAACATCTTGCCGGCACCTGACCTCCGGTTTATTTTAGTGGTGTGCAGGATCCAAACTCGATGGACAGAGCCGGATTCAACGATCGACATAACCCGAACCCGTTCAAAATTTGGTTCCTAGACCCATCAATATATATATTGAAACTCTTAAAATAAAAGCTTACATCATTTTTAACTTGAAAGGACAAGGTTGTATTAAAGTGGGGCATATAGCCAAGTAATTTCCTGTTCAAGAAACAAGATATCCTATTTCAACTGCTAAATTACCACAAATATATCTGTCATTTAACTTAAGATTGCAACACATTTAAATTTTGATAATATTTTGTTCTGTCATATATAAGATCAATATGAACCTTATTTTCATAACTCGAGTTTAGTTTAAAAACATTGAGAGACTTAACCTAAAACTTGATTTATTTATACATATACAAGTCGAGCTCAAACAATAACCCAAGCTTGAGTTCTATATACATAAACAAGTCAAGCTGAGCTCGTGCTCGACTTTGTTGTGG